>CAXFZR010000015.1:5000-41302 GCA_964007535.1 Brachyptera risi | reverse complement strand
TAATAATATCTCTCACCGTCCAGAAGTGACCACACTGATATCTCTTGACTTGCACGCGCTCTGACATTGAGATATTACCTCTCACCCTCCGTGTCACGTGGCTTGTATAGGCCTGCTGGACCACAATTAACATATGGACCTGATAAATCATCTCTCCCATCTCTTTATCCTCCGAGCCGGACTGCCCGTATCGGCTGGACACGGGTATCGTGTTACGGGGGGGGGAGGGGGGGGGGGGGGGCAGCCCTCCTGTTAATCAGGTCCATTCAGGAGGCCGATAATTCACGCGTAATCGCTTGACCGCGCTGACAGCTCGACAAGTCAACTAGCCAGCCTGGGTGCCGCCTGTTACCGCCTGGTACGCCTGGCCTGGTACTGTCCCACTCGACATGTCTTCAACTATACCACCATGTATCACACGGCTTTAAATCACCGGCTAGCTCTGATTATTGTATTTGAGACACAGCATAGTTCTAGATACATTATAGATACTCAAGTTGGGCCATCATAATTACCAATTTGATACATCATTATGTGTAATCATGAGATAATTTCACTTTTCCTTCAATTTTCGTAGTTATTATCATACTTATTAAATCGTTATAATAATCTCCGGTCCAATTCACCACATATTCACAGAACAAAGACTTGTATTATAATTTTAGTTCCTTTGATCTGAGTGCAAACACAAGATCTCTTCTTCTTGCACTCAGTAATATATTTTCCTTCTCATCATGTGTCGTTACTTTAATTATTATTGTTGTAATCTGTGTGCCATGTAATCGTTTGTGTATTGTGATATGTTAATCATAAGGAGAGGAAAATGAATGAAATAAATGAATGAATAAATAAATATTTGCTGAAAGAGAGAGAATCCGCCAGGGTGATCTCGACAGATGTAAATCATACGATACGTTAATACAGTACAATAAGGAGAAACAGATCATTCATGAGATAGAATCGGTGTAGATGGTCATGAATACAATTGAATCAAATTTGGTGAAGACAAGAGGACAAGGATGACAGAGAGAGAGAGAGAGAGAGAGAGAGAGAGAGAGAGAGAGAGAGAGAGAGAGAGAGAGAGAGAGAGAGAGAGAGAGAGAGAGAGAGAGAGAGAGAGAGAGAGAGAGAGAGAGAGAGAGAGAGAGAGAGAGAGAGAGAGAGAGAGAGAGAGAGAGAGAGAGAGAGAGAGAGAGAGAGAGAGAGAGATCGAATGTAGGCCTGTATTAAATAAGAGCTGACCACGGATAACAAGTCTGTATTGTATACAGAGCAGCTTCCAGAGCTCCATTCACGATACATCGAACGTTAACTTGAGCTGTCACTAAGACGTTTATTTGAAATTGTATCACTTTAATTACTTTCAAAACATTATTTATATACAGACAGATAAATCTCAGGAACTGTTGTTTTCCACGGTTGCCATGGAATCCTACTTTTGCTACTTTATCCATCATCGACTATTGTATTTTACACACCTTGACGCATATAAAGAATAGGCTTCTGTCACGTAACAAATGACAAACAATCGTTACCATAGCATTACAGCAAACTTGTGGACTAACAAACATTCTGATTGGTCAATTCCAACTGGTGGACATTGTTGTCTCTCTCTTTCGACAATGAGTGACGTCACTTGACAGAAGCCTGTACTTCACTGTTGAACAAATATCGAATCCAGAAAGCAGTGAATGGAAACACAATTCTGCTATTATTTCTTCATTTTTTATGAAATTGCCTGACAAATGAATAAAATTACACAGCGACGTTCACTACTCTGTCGCCATGTACCTGAGTGGCTGGAATCTTCTGGAGTTTCTCACACTCGAATGAGCCTATACTAGCAGCAGGACATCATTATATTTATACACAAGTTAGAATTCGATATGGGTGATTGTTGCAATAGCAAACATCGAATATTTCAATCCGTTACGGAATCAATCGAAAGTATCTTAATCAAGCAGCAAGCTTGATAAATAGCTTGGTTTCCAATTAACTCAATCATTGCATGACTCATTGTCCAGGCTAGTCAGGTTTGAAACCGGATGTGCAATTAGGCTCATGTATCTTGTACAGTTCCCTAGTTTCAATATGGTTCACATATTCCTTCGATTGTAAACATTCTCGAAATTCAGATTGTATAAAATATGATATAACATAATATATGATAACAACATAACTGAATGGAGACAACAAATATCGAAACAAACATTGTCGAATGTGATGAGTGCAAGAACAGTAAAGAAAAAGAAAAGAAAAAAAGGATTCGCGAATAGGCCCAATGAGGACGTTCAGTTTTCTCCTCTCCAAAATGAATGTTTAATTGTTTCATATTCATAATATGTTATCACCTCTCGATTCATTGCTTGTTAATTGAGTCATCCGATCCGCAATTATTTCTCGGGGTCTCGTTGTTAGTAATTTTTTTTTTTTTTTTTTTTTTTTTTTTATTGAACAAAATGACATAGACACACATATAAATAAATGAACAGTCACGTGATGTCCACAAAGCCCTAGAGAGCTTGACTGTGGATTATATACAGGAAAATAATAGAAAGAAAATTGTGTAATGCAATGGTTAAAAGTGAAAGAAACATTACAAGGTCGAACAATTACAAACTAAATCAAATATGTTAGAGAATGAACAAGAGGGAGTTGAACAGGGAAAGTGAATAATAAATATAATAAACAATGAGTGGAAAATTCGAAATAATGCGAACACTATGGAACACTTTTTATAGGCCTACCACACATTTACAGTCGAGCTGAGTAACCACTTCTTAATTTCTAATTTAATTGCCTTATATTTGTCCATATTTCTTAAAATTACTGGCATTCCATTGAATATAACCGGTACAGTATATTCAAGTCGTCTTTGTCCATATTTATTATTGTAATCGGGAATTTTGAAGTTGTTTAGGAGTCTTAATCTGGTATTTAAAGGGTGATCATTTATAATTTTGAACCTGTCATCAAAATAGAACTTCAAGATGAATTTATATTCAGATAATTTATCAACAGGTAAAACATTGCAGTATTCATAAATGGAATTTATATTATCCTTATTGATTATCTTGAATTGAGTAGGAGTTATGATTTTTAAAATTTTACTTTGAAGTGAACAGATTTGGTGTAAATGAGTGTCAGTCGCATTTCCCCATGCTAACAATCCATAAGAAATAATGGATTCCACCAATGCTATGTAAACAGTGCGCAATAAAGTGAAAGGTAGAATGTTTTTAAGAGTATATAGTTGAAAAGCGCAAGATCTGAGTTTACTACACAAACGGTCAGTATGAGGTCGCCATGTTAAATTTTTATCTATGGTTACACCCAAATAAACATATGTTGGAACAACTTCGATATTAAATATGCACCCTTCGCAACCAAGACCGCGGCTCATTTGGTGTAAGCATTTATAAGAATGATGCACAATTTTAATATCATTTACTTTATCTTTGTTGTGTGGGGAACGTATATGCATGACTTTACTTTTTTCAGGATTTATAACTAAATTTTTGTCGTGGGTATATTTCAAAATATTTAAAAATGCTAACTGTAATTTATCTGTTGCTACATGTAAATCTCGATGTGAAGAAATCAAAATTGTATCGTCGGCGTACATGTACATCTGACAATTTGAAACATGATCCGCCATATCATTTACGTATATCAAATACAACATGGGACCCAAAATTGACCCTTGTGGCACACCGGTGAAAACTTGGCTCAACTTACTGAAATTTCCGCCAATTTGAGTTAGAATATATCTTTTTTCCAAATAACTTTTGAACCATCCATGCAAAGGGCCACCTATTCGAACCTTTTCCAAAGCATTCAATAATTTACCGTGGTTAATCGTATCAAACGCTTTGGAAAAATCAATGAAAAGTACAAGTGTGTGGAGGTTATAATTTAATCTTGCATTAACATGGTCTGAAAATAAGGTTAGTAAATCGGAAGTGCTTTTAGCTTTTTGAAAACCAAATTGAAAAGGGTGTATAATTTTATAATGTTCTAGATATTTAGTTAATTTCATGGAAATGCAGCGTTCAAATATTTTTTCAATGACTGGCAATATGGCTATGGGTCTGTAATTACCTAGTTGTAAATGGTCTCCTTTTTTGTATACGGGCTTAATAATGGAAATTTTAAGTTTATCAGGCATTAGACTTTGTCGTATAGACAAATTAATGAATTTAGCAATGAGTGGGCTTATTGATACGGAAACAGTTTTTAAATCTTTTACACTTATTTTGTCTAGTCCGGGTTGCTTATTTTCATTCATATCGAATATTATATTTTTTATAAATTCTGCATTAAAGAGAGGTAAGAATAATGATTGATTAGACGAGTTAGTTAAGTTTTGTGTTGAAGTTTTAATATCGCACTCATGTTTAATGTTAGTTATATCCTCTACAAAAGAATTTACGAATTTATTAGCCAAGACTTCATGCGAAAAATGTTTACCTAAATGTTTATTTATGATTTCAATAACCGATTGCTTTTTCTTTTTTCCAATTATATTATTTATAGTCTGCCATGTGTCTTTAACGCTGTTTTTAATCTTTTGAAGTTCATTTTTGTAAAAATTTATTTTAGATTTATTTATTTGATAATTGACTTGCCTTCGGAATTTTTTATAATTTTCTAGCAAAACACTCCTGTACGTATTTTTACAATTCTTCCACTTTTTAAACAATTTATCTCGCTGTAAACATAGTTCAAGTAACTCATTGTTCATCCACTCCTTCCGCGGCTTGTTTTTACGCAATGAATTGTATCGCTTAAATGAAGAAAGATCATAACACTCTTTAAATACGCTTTCAATTTTATCATATATGTCAACAGGGTTTTCAATAGATGAATAATTATTCCAATTCACAGATTGTAATTTTCGAACATACTTGATTTTGTCTAAACAGATATGATAATTAGTGGAAAACTCTTCAAGTGGATCATTCGAGTCATCTTCAAATATAATGTCGGCAGCAATTAAATAATGATCTGATATTTTAGTTGTATATATGACCGAATTAATCTGATTTGCTTTACTTCTTATATAAATATGATCGAGACAAGAGCTCACAATTTTATTTCCGGAATATTCCTCTCTTGTTATTCCGTGAATACATCTATAAAACCCATGTGCGGCCAATGTATTTTCGTAAGCTTGAACAGAAATATCATCAGTATTCAACAAATTAATGTTCATATCACCAATAATTAAAGCATTTGCATACTTAAGGTCACACATAAAGTCATCTAGTTCAGTTACAAAAGCTTGTATGCTTTTTGATGGTGGTCTATAGACTGCTAGTAAGAATATTTGAATGTTTTCCTTAAATGTAAGAACACCACTGACACTCTCAAAATTAGAATGATTATGATTAACTCTTTCAAAGTTTACTTCATCTTTTATGAAAACAAGTATACCTCCACCCCCTTTACCAACACGAGTTTTATTAAACGAATTGTAACCTTCTAAATGGTAAAACTCGTTTACTTCCTGTAATGCAATTTCACACAAAATCAAAACATCAAATATTCCAACATGCTTTTGTAGGATTACCTTCAATTGGCTCCAATGTTTACTCAATGACCTTATGTTCAAATGAAGGACTGTTTTGCCACGCACAGACTCTATCCATCCGCTCAAATCATCAGCTGTTTCTTGTTTGTAAACATCACTGTAACAACTATTTATGTCATCTACAGTTTCTAATGTCATTGACTGCAGAATACAGTGGCAAGAATGAAATACGGTATAAACAAACTTTAATTTAGTTAGAGGTTAGGCCTAAACACAAATGTTGTCCAGGTCAGTGAACGAAATTATTTTATGAGTGGTATTAGCGTCTTCGTCTTTTCGTACGAAGATTTTTCCACGCTTAAACCAGACGAACTTGAAACCACACTCTTGAGCACGCGTTTTCACACTCCAAAGCAATTCTTTGTAGTATGCATTTAAATGTTCGTTGATGTAAACTCTTCGCTGACCAGCAGCTCCTCTTCCACTGACTATCTGGTTGCTGTATACCTCCGTCCGCTTCTTATCCAGGAATTCGTTCCTCTTCTTTCGACTCGAAAATTGAACAATTATGTTTGATGTTCTGTCCGCACGCCTGCTGGGCACACGGTGGGCAGCTTCGATCTCGGTCGTGTTGAGTGCAATGCCTAATGTTTCTGCCAAAGTAAGAACAATCTCTTCGACAATCTCTCCTTGTTTCTCTTCAATATTTACTAATTCAATGTTTTTATTTCGGGAATATTGGTCCATAGAATTCACCTGTATCGTCAAAGCGTCAATAATACGATCTTTTTCAACACTTTGCTTCTTCAGAGTTTCAACAGAAAGTTTTAGTTCTTTCACTTGAGAAGATAAATCTTCTTTTATATTCCTAATTTCTTCAGTTAGAGATTTAAAGTTATCTTGAGATTCTTTGCGAAATTCTGTTAGGAATGACTGTAACGCTGCGTCACCAGTACCAAACATAACCGAACATAACCGCACGAGAAGAACATAACCGCACTTTTCTCCCTTCCACAATATATTCAATGTGACAGCAACTTTCTTCGTCGATATGGGCCTACATATTCGCCAGTGGAATCTGCAGATACGCTGCTAGAAGTGGACCCGATCAAAAGTAGTAGGCTAGAACAATCGTGCACACATTTACAACAATGCCATTAATCACACATTTCCATTGTTAAAGTATGTTATCACATTTCGCCAGCCATATTCCATTTGAGGAGCGCATTCTGTATCCACTCTATCAAAAGTGACGTGCTCACTCATAATGAAATGAGAATTACCGACTCGCAGTCTCCGCCCCCTTGGCGTCAGAAATCATAACTTCCAAACAACAGGGCGGTTAGATTTGTAGTCAAGACGACTCGCAACTCCGCCTCCTTGACGTCAGAAATCATACCGTCCAATCAACAGGGCTGTTAGAACTGTAGTCAAGACGACTCGCAACTCCGCCTCCTTGACGTCAGAAATCATACCGTCCAATCAACAGGGCTGTTGGAACTGTAGTCAAGACGAAACGCAGTCTCCGCCCCTTTGACATCACAAATCATACCTTCCAATCAACAGGGCTGTTAGAACTGTATAGTCAAGACGACCAGCAGTCTCCGCCCCCATGACGTCACAAATCATACCGTCCAATCAACAGGGCTGTTAGAACTGTAGTCAAGACGACTCGCAGTCTCCGCCCCCTTGACGTCACAAATCATACCGTCCAATCAACAGGGCTGCTGGAACTGGAGTCAATACGACTCGCAGTCTCCGCCCCCTTGACGTCACAAATCATACCGTCCAATCAACAGGGCTCTTAGAACTGTAGTCAAAGTCAAATGTCCAATCGGGGTATCTTGAAATAATTACAGATGATTTATATCCAACTGGCTGACTGGTAAAGCCACGCCTATTTTGAGTCGTCAATTGTGAGACTAGAATCGTTTAGAAATGGAGGACCTCAACAGTTTCAAGCCTCTCACTTTCACGCGCTGTGATTGGTTGATTCTCACGTTTGACGTCAACTTGTGCAAGCTCGAACCTTAGTGGCTGACAAGTGACATTTTTTGTATGGCCTCTGAAATACTAAAACTCTAATTACAATTCGTGAAATTGAGATGATAATTTCTGGTTTTCTCTGACTTCAGGTTCCACTGTGGATGTTTGAATTGTTTTCTGACGCTGACATCATCACCTTGAAATGTATTGTTCGTTAAATGAGTTATCTCATTTCAAATCTTTCTTTGGATTGGTAAGATCACCCTTGTGGTGTCCCGTTCAAACGATCCTATCTTTCATCCTTAGCCTTGATTGGGGAACAATAAGTTTGTATCAAGTTTCGATGTTATTGAATAAAAGTCATATCGTCATCTAGTTTTACGGTTGTGATGTCCTTTAATCAGCGCAGCCATTTGACGCTAACGTTGCGTTGCTGTATCCGATGTGAATGGAGCTCAGCACTCGGACAACGAGTCAGTTGAAGCACGCACCAAGCGTGTGAAGTCGCTTCTAACAGCCGTCATCTCACTTTAACGACCAGTTAAACGGTTGACAGTACTGTTGGTCGGATGAAGCACGCACCAAGCGTGTGAAGTCGCTTCTAACAGCCGTCATCTCACTTTAACGACCAGTTAAACGGTTAACAGTACTGTTGGTCGGATGAAGCACGCACCAAGCGTGTGAAGTCGCTTCTAACAGCCGTCATCTCACTTTAACGACCAGTTAAACGGTTGACAGTACTGTTGGTCGGATGAAGCACGCACCAAGCGTGTGAAGTCGCTTCTAATAGCCGTCATCTCACTTTAACGACCAGTTAAACGGTTGACAGTACTGTTGGTCGGATGAAGCACGCACCAAGCGTGTGAAGTCGCTTCTAACAGCCGTCATCTCACTTTAACGACCAGTTAAACGGTTGACAGTACTGTTGGTCGGATGAAGCACGCACCAAGCGTGTGAAGTCGCTTCTGACAGCCATCATCTCACTTTAACGACCAGTTAAACGGTTGACAGTACTGTTGGTCGGATGAAGCACGCACCAAGCGTGTGAAGTCCTTCTAGCAGCCGTCATCTCACTTCAACGACCAGTTAAACGGTTGACAGTACTGTTGGTGGAGACAAATGTAAACCAGTCCGGCACAATCTAGTGATACCAACCTATTTCATCATACTATGAAAAAAGGTTACCCAACTCAGGTCTTGAAAGTGAAATATTTCCGGGGTCAGTTCCCGAATCCAGGGACCCGATTGACTGTAGCGCAACTATCGCTTTTATATCGAACCATATAAAACAATAATAACCAACGGCTCAGTAGTATTATTATGTTGGCAGTCGAATTTTTTTTACGAAAAATATGGATTTTGTAAGTTCAATAATGCCACCGGTACCGTAGCCACTCTTATCTACATCTAGTTCACAAGCGAATCCGCTAAACCGTGACCTTTGGCTCTTGACTGACTGCAAGAAACCACAAATGTCTTCTAAGTTAACAGTATGGGAGTTGGAGCACCTTCTTTATATCATGATGCAATAGGTTGGTGTCATAAGATCGTGAGTCGAGTCGAGTGCGTGATAGATCACGTCGCGACGTCAGCTGTCTAGTTCATGAGGCAGTGTCACCAACCTGGGCCCGAGTCCTGCTCTGGTGGACCAATCACCAATCAGTTGCTCTATCAGATATATTAAGTACCTGCCAACACTATGCTCAACTGAATGAAGATTATTATTATCATTATTATTATCATTATTATTATTAATATTATTATGTGTGTTTCTCGTGTATCAGAATTTTGATATTCCATACCGTTCAAAAGTTATCACAAAAAAAAACTGACATCTCGCTAAGTCGACTCCCGTGGACTGTTGAGAGTGAACAAACCACGCGAATGTTGATATCTTCCACTCCGAGTGATGTGTTTGGACCCTTGTTGATGATTGGATCACACATTGTTATCCGTTGTGAAACGCAGCCCGAGCTTTGGTTCCGCCAAGCCGTGACCTGCAGGTATTTATTAGGTGATTATTGGGCAAGGTGCAACATAAATATGGGTGATTTCAAGGGTGTTACCAATTGTTAACTCTCTAATCATCAGTTA
This sequence comes from Brachyptera risi, assembly GCA_964007535.1. NCBI lineage: Eukaryota > Metazoa > Arthropoda > Insecta > Plecoptera > Taeniopterygidae > Brachyptera > Brachyptera risi. The sequence continues at coordinate 31,689 of CAXFZR010000015.1, read as the reverse complement.
GAACAACCGAACCTTATTACTATAAGAGCCGAATCCTAACCGACTGCTTGATCTTCCACTAGTTAACTCCAGGTGAGGGGGGGAGGAGGGGAGGGGGGGAGAAGAGGAACACAGGCTTAACGTTGATAACCACAGAGTATTATCCGGTATTAGTTGGATCAAAAGAGGTCAAGCATTTCAATGTCAACACTCTCAGATATTTGAAGGAAACCTTATTCAAAGAACAAAACATTAAACTTCACTTCCCGCCTTCCAACGCACCGCTTCCAACGCACCGCTTCCAACGCACCGCTTCCAACGCACCGCTTCCAACGCACCGCTTCCAACGCACCGCTTCCAACGCACCGCTTCCAACGCACCGCTTCCAACGCACCGCTTCCAACGCACCGCTTCCAACGCACCGCTTCCAACGCACCGCTTCAGAAACCAAAGTCACCGTTGGGCTCGGGTTCGAGTCCCGCATAAGGTATGGGTTTTAGTGATCGTCTGTTCACATATCATCACTCCATAGTTCTATTAGTACCTGATTATTCTTCTCCCCAAATAACCCAGCTATCCCACCATATCCACCTATCACCTATCACCTATCACCTATCACCCACACGTCTTACCTGCTACTGGTCTCCCGCAAGCAGGCGTACCATCCAACCAAAACGAAATGTTCGAGTATACTCACCTGGAAAAAAAAAAATAACATAATTAATTTTTGTCACTTTGGTAAAACAATTAAGTAATTCAATTATCATACATTTTATGTAGCATCATTTATTTTGGATCAATTTTGTATTCTCTTCAAAATCAATCTCAATAAAATCACCTACAAAAGGCCTGTTGCCAAACTGTGTTGTGGTGATGGTAATTTTTCTCCTTTCTTTTCTGTATGTTTTATTTTCGTCACATTTTTGTTGGTGCTTGAATTACCAACCTGTAAGTAGATTTAAGAGGCCGCAGGCGCTCGTATTTCACGCCGCTAACTCTCACTGCCGTAATTTTTGAGATATCAATATGATTGTTTTTGCATTCTGTTAATAATGCAGAGACGGAGGTTATCGCATTCACAGAATTTTGAACTGAGAATTTGTAATTTTTCTAATTCTTCAAATGGAAAGTAAAAAAAAATTCTAGTTTACGAAAACCTAGATACATATTTTTGAATACCGAGAAAAAATATGGGCTGTGAAATATATCAAAAGTGTGAGTAAGGGAATTAACGGCGTTTACGTGAATATGAGTTCGGCGGGCTAGTCTATGGGTTGCGCCTAGCACACGATGCATGTTAAACTCGAGTCTGAAGCGAGCGAACAACGAGCCCGTGTAGAGTGCCTGCGGCCTCTTAACTGGCAGTTTAAAGTTGTTGTCACTATGGCTATATTCACCTCTCTGATAAGGCTAACCGGACAATTGGTAATGACGGGTCCTATAGTTAATTATGTCGCTTGTTATTTTGCATATTTATTAATTCACTGCCATTGATTTAATCATCCATTGCCTCAATTGGGGAACAATGATTCTGTATCAAGTTTGAATAATTGGATGAGCGTAGTGAAGATTCCATTCCACTCTTATGGAGCTTTGTTTGTGTGTTTTTTTCTGTTTGTTTGTAAGCACTGCACAGGTCGCAGGGTTTGACAAATCGACATGAAACTTCATCTGTACACATGCAAACGCATCCAACTTAGAACTGTATAGTTTTTGGAATGAATTGGTAGGTCTCATTTTGAGAATTATCATCTCAATGTTTCTAAAACCTCGTAAGATTACACCGGACAAGAAAATTTAAAAAATAAAATGTCCCAAGAAAAAAAATTGCTCTGAACGCTTACACATGAATGATACACATTATCATCATTTTGTATGGAATTCAGACCAGCCATTTTGGAGAAAATAATTTAATAAACGTTTCTTATTAATTAAATAGATAGAAATGAAAACATAATTATGTTGCCAAGATACACTGCTTTCTAGATTCGATATTTGCCCAACAATGAAGTATTTTGTATATACGTCAAGGTGTGTAGAATACCAGAGTCGATGAAGTGGCAAGTGTAGAACTACTTTAACGACTCTTTTCTTACCATTCCGATATCTTGCTCATCTTACAACGCGTTTGCCTAGTATTGGAACAATTTTTTTGTGAATTTATGGATGAGTCATGCTGTTTATGGTTACGATGAACCGAGACGCGTGGCCGAGTGGTAAGACACTGAACCGTCATTCAGGAGGCCGGGGTTCGATTATCGCCATGGTCGACCATCCAGACAGGAGTTTTTCGTGGTTTCCTTCTGTCGTTCAGATTAATACTGGGATGGTTCCTTAACAACAGGCCACGACCGACTCCTTCCCACCATTCAATACATCAAATAAAATAACCTTTCATATCATCATCCCATCATCTCATTCATCATCCACCGACGCCAATAGATCGTAGCCATCAGTATAGTGCGTCGTTAAAACTCAATATAAAAAAGTTACGATAATACCAGTCAAATGAACTTGAACTTGTATATTCCATCTGCTTATTGATTAGCATATGATCTAAGTGACATGGTGGTAGATGTTTGATTAATCCAACAGTCGGCACGGCACGTTGGTGCAACAGTTGTCTCAAGTTGACAGCGAGTGTTTGCGATTCTCCCGCCCCGCCGGCTCGCTCGCTGATTTGTCCGGTGGTCCTACACGAGATTTGACAGCCGACTGTTCGACCGACCGAGCACCAATCACGCTAATTAAGAGTGACACACACGTCATGTCGGGCCACGGAGGAGCGACTGAGGCGGGACTGGAGAAACCTGGTCGTCTGCATGGCTGGGAGATCGGGTCGTCCTCCGTGGCTCAGTTACATAAGGCACCGTATTAGAAACTGAAGTCTCGGTGTGGCGTGGGTTGGAGTTCTGCATAAGGCATTGGTTTTTGTAAACGTACTTTCAATTGACCACTAGTGATAGGCGTGGCTTATCGGTAGGCCACCTACATCTTCACTTTTTGATCAAGTTTGAATTCGAGAGATCTTATGATATATTTGTTAATTCTGTATCTGGCACTGCTGATATTCAGATGAGCGTAGCGAAGATTTTCATTTCATATACTGAAAAAAATGGGCTTCATTTTCATGTTTTTTTTTTTTTTTTCTCGTTTGTTTGTTTGTAATTTTGTGCGTGGCATACAGGTCAGGTAAGAATACCAATTGACTTGAGACTTTTTCTACATATTTCTGTCAAACCAGAATAGGTTGGGATTGTTTTTCAGAAAAATCAGTCGTGAGGTTTTCCGGAAAAAACGGAAAGTTTGAGAAATCCTCTTAAGAATAACACGGATGGGAAACACTTCAAATTTGGAAAATTTTCAAAAGCTTGAAAATTTTCACCGAATATGGAAAACATAATTACGGATATTTTCAGTGACTTTCACAACAATCGGATGAGAATTACCAAAGAAAAAGCAATAAAAGTATCCATTTTATTGAAGGTTGGGATCATTTGGTTTTGCCAAGGTGTATATGCGACAGGATGCAGCACTATGAAGATCAACAAGTTGCAGGTGAGGTTTCTGAACGTTTGAGGTAATCCAAGATCCGTAGATGTAGATTGAGCTGACAGATTATCTTTCATTCTAAATTTCCATACTTCTCTATGAGCACAGAACAAAACGCAAATCCCGCGTTTTCCTAGTCATGTGAAACGTAATGAGAATCTCTCGTTAACACCGCATGCAGTGGCGTGATCGGGTCCCTCCAGTCCCAGCGTGGTCCAACCTCCACTTGTCCAGACCGCACTTCCTCCCTGCGGCTCGACACCCCCGACCGGCCACGCTCGGCCATAGGGCGGGACGGTCGCTCGCACCGCCACCACGACCCCCCAAACTGACTGATTCCCACGGGCAGCAGGTTGGTTGATGTGCAGGAGCAATGCACTCGCTGCAGCTCACGTGCATCGCGGCGAGCTGGCGAGACCAAGGTGTGTAGATATCATGCAAACAGCTCGCTCGTCCGACGCTGAGTTCGCCTGTCTCTGTATTGCCAAGATGAGCACACTGAAGCTGTTGTTTTGAATGATGTTGTTGTTGTTGTTGTTGTTGTTGTTGTTTGTGTTGTTGTTGTTGTTGTTGTTGTTGCTTTGGTTGTTGTTGTTGTTGTTGTTGTTGCGGTTGTTGTGGTTGTTGTTGTTTGTGTAGTTGTTGTAGCTTTGATTGATGTTGTTGTTGTTATTGTTGTTGTTGTTGTTTGTGTTCTTGTTGTTGTTGTTGTTGTTGTTGTTTGTGTTGTTGTTGTTGTTGTTGTTGCTTTGGTTGTTGTTGTTGTTGTTGTTGTGGTTGTTGTGGTTGTTGTTGTTGTTTGTGTTGTTGTTGTTGTTGCTTTGATTGATGTTGTTGTTGTTATTGTTGTTGTTGTTGTTGTTGTTGCTGTTGTTGTTGATGCTGTTGTTGTTGTTCGTGTTGTTGTTGTTGTTGTTGTTGTTGTTGTTGATGCTGTTGTTGTTGTTGATGCTGTTGTTGTTGTTGATGCTGTTGTTGTTGTTGTTGTGGTTGTTGTTGTTGTTTGTGTTTGTGTTGTTGTTGTTGTTGTTGTTTGTGTTGTTGTTGCCATTGTTATTGTTGTTATTGTTGTAGTTGTTGTTGTTGTTGTTGTTGTTGTTTTCTGTTGTTGTTGTTGTTGTTGTTGTTGCTGCTGCTGCTGCCATTGTTGTTATTGTTGTTGTTGCTGCTGTTTTTTTGTTTTTTTTCTGTTGTTGTTGTTGTTGTTGCTGCTGTTGCTGCCATTGTTGTTGTTGTCGCTGTCTCTGTTGTTGTTGTTGTTGTTGTTGCTGTTGTTGTTGTTGTTGTGTATACTTTTAGCCATGCACGCACGAGGAAGGTCGTTCACTGACATAACAAGTACAGGAATCCCCGCTATGTTCGTCCTGCTCGCCTGATTGAGTTCCAAGCGATATGAATGAATGAATATTAGGGTTTTAAGGCGCATCGACAGCGAGGTCATAAGCGATATCATCCTCTGCCATCGGTATATCCATTCCTCATCCTCGCGCTCAGGCCGGGTCACATCACCGACATTCACACAACCATTCAGCTGTTGTGGACGACCTTCTCATTCTGTGTTAACAACTGTACGCAACAACAATAACAACAACAACAACAACAACAACAACAACAACAACAACAACAACAACAACAACAACAACAACAATAACAATAATATGTGATCGCAGCATATAAAGGGTTGCCTGAATCTCTACCCCTTGGAAAGTCGTCACTCAGAAAGTCGGTTCTTATATATATAATTGAATGTATTAATTGCATCTCCACCCCTCGGAATGTCTGTTCCATGGAAACTCGTCCCCTGCTATTTAAATATACGAGAACAATTAATGAAACTGGGTTCTGTGGAAAGTCTTCCCCACCCAAGGTCGTCACCAATAATATTACATCTCTCGTTGCCGCGAGTCTTCCGACTGAAATCTAAATACAAGTGTTCATATATATAGTCGCTTCACAAAATTATTGAAACACTCGCGCAACACTCGTAAGACTCGCGGCAACGAGAGATGTAATATTATTGGTGACGACCTTGGGTGGGGAAGACTTTCCACAGAACCCAGTTTCAGTAATTGTTCTCGTATATTTAAATAGCGGGGGACGAGTTTCCATGGAACAGACATTCCGAGGGGTAGAGATGCAATTAATACATTTAATTATATGTGAGAACCGACTTTCTGAGTGACGACTTGAACGAGTGACGACTTTCCAAGGGGTAGAGATTCAGCCATCCCCATATAAAGTGTAAGATGAGTGAGTTATTTGTGAGTACATCAAGGTGAAGGTTGATGCGAGAGAGAGAGAGAGAGATGCGCAGAGTGTTGCGTGGCGTGGCGGGGTCTGCGCACGCTGACGTCACAGCTGTCACTGCTCGTCGCCTGACAACCGAGCCGCCGAGCCTGAGAGATCGGTCAACACAGAACTTGTTATCTGTTCACGCTGTCCCCTTATACTGGATTTTAACGACGCGCTATGCTGATGGCTACGATCTATTGGCGTCGGTGGATGATGAATGAGATGATGGGTTGATGAGATGAAAGGTTATGTTATTAGGTGTTTTGGATGGTGGGAAGGAGTCGGTCGTGACCTGTTGTCAAGGAACCATCCCATGGTATCAACCTGAACGACTGAGGGAAACCACGAAAGGATGGTCGACATTCGGTGAAGTTACAGTTTATTGGAAGACTTCACTCCTCATGGGTTGCCATGACATCTCCAACCGATTTTATAGACTTTTAAAGAAACCAAGGTGCATTGAGGGTTGCGTTTGTTTGCCTCAAGATGCATTGAGGGTTGCGTTGGTTTGCCTCAAGATGCGTTGAGGGTTGCGTTGGTTCGCCGCATGATGCATTGAGGGTTGCGTTGGTTCGCCACATGATGTATTGAGGGTTGCGTTGGTTTGCCTCAAGATGCGTTGAGGGTTGCGTTGGTTCGCCGCATGATGTATTGAGGGTTGCGTTGGTTTACCAGTTTCGAGAGGATGTTTCCACGTCGCATCCCTTCCATGTGAAGATGTGTTTTAAGTCACCGGCCACATCGGGAGTCAATTGAGAGAGATATCAGTGTTTTGTGTCAACTATATAACTCATGTCGCATAACTGTCAAGCGTACACAGCTTGAGTTCTTTGTTTCATTCATGTATACGCTTGACAGTTATGCGACATGACTTTAATAGATATAGATATATTTTTTTTAATAACATCAAAACTTGATACAAAATCATTGTTCCCCAATTAAGGCAATGGATGAAAGGTAGAATCGTTTGGACGGGGAACCACAAGGGCCATCTTATTGTTGTTGTAGCCACGTACGAAGAAGGTCGTTCACTAACATAGATATAACTCATATCATCTTGAAGCTATTATAATTATCTATGTTTCCCGCGTATTAGATTTTTGATATTTCATACCGTTCAGAAGTTATCACCAAGAAACTGATATTTCGCTAAATCGACTCCCGTGGACTCTTAGGACCTATCGATCGTACGTAGTGAAGTATACCGATAGAAAGAATTAACTGTACGTACACGTCAGCCCAGCTGATAACAGCTGTCATCAAGTTCATCAGCCTGTCAGTCGTTTCTACAAAACAACACTAGATAGAGCAGCGATCTTTGATCTGAGAAAAGTACTCAAGAAATGAATCGTGTTTTCGAATGAGTGAGGTCGCCATCTCCTGATGACAAACCAACGCAACCCTCAATGCATCTTGGCTGCAGCATAACTGATATAATACGTCACAATGAAGATATATAGAATGTCATAAAGAACTAATAATAATTGATGATTATAATAAAATACAGGAGTAATTCGTTGAGCTCACTTCATTCTTCTACAGCATGAAAATCCCACTCTAGAATACATTCACGCGATCGACCATCTCCCCTATCCACTGGCACTGACGCCCGGGTGTCCTGCCCACGGGTCAGGTGGTCCGCAATGATAGCTGCATTCTGATTGGTCGAATTCGTCGCGTGGCTTTTCACCTCATCATTGGCGTTTACGACCTGTGCTTTACGACCTGTCGCCCATTACTGCATGAAGCGGGCATCACAGATTAGCATAAACTCCGATAGTTTTATATATATATATATATATATATATATATATATATATATATATATATATATATATATATATATATATATATATATATATATATATATATATTCATATATATATGAACATATATATATATATTAATATATATATATATATATATATATATATATATATATATATATATATATATATATATATATAGATATATATATATATAGATATATATATATATATATATATATATATATATATATATATATATATATATATATATATATATGTATATATATATATATATATATATATATATATATATATATATATATTCAATTATATATATATATATATATATATATATATATATATATATATATATATATATATATATATATATATATATATATATATATAAACATATATATATATATATATATATATATATATATATATATATATATATATATATATATATATATATATATATATATATATATATATATATATATATATATATATATATATATATATATATATATGTATATGTATATTATATATATATATATATATAATATATATATATATATATATATAATATATATATATATATATATATATATATATATATATATATATATATATGAACATATATATATATATATATATATATATATATATATATATATATATATATATATATATATATATATATATATATATATATATATATATATATATATATTCATATATATATTTATATATATATATATATATATATATATATATATATGTTACCGCCGATCTTAGAGATGGCGATGAAAGACCAGTGGACTGTATTCGGATGCCGACTTGGCATTAATAATCAGGCGAGCATAATCCAAACTCGGATTATGCCTCACCCCAAAACGATACGTATTTGGTCTACGTCGACTTGACGTTGTTATTGACCAAATCAAAGAATAAATAGAAAGCGAAACAAAATAGATCAAACCTGAGTGGTGTCCCCGCACACCATTCGAATAAACAAGAAACAAAAGCTTGAGAGAAAACAAAACAACCAACTTCGTAAATGATAAAGACCAAAACAAATGTGAAGAATTAGAAACAAGAAAGTATGGAAAGAGGTCCTATTAACGACTCAAGAAGAACGAAAAATAGAAAAGAAACAACTGCGTACATGCGAAATAATGTACAGTACGTCCGAACTCTAACAAAGTAGAGAAGGACGGGAGATGCTCACACAACAAGAGCTGGTCGAGAATATGAGCGAATTCACCCACTTGACGAGCGACTAAGAGACGTCCGATATGAATCGAGTATGGAATAGAACTGAGTGGATACCCGAAGAGAGACGGTTCAGGACGTCTGGCCTCCAACGAGTATGGGATAGAACTGAGTGGATACTCGAAGAGAGACGGTTCAGGACGTCCGGCCTCCAACGAGTATGGGATAGAACTGAGTGGATACTCGAAGAGAGACGGTTCAGGACGTCCGGCCTCCAACGAGTATGGGATAGAACTGAATACTCGACGAGAGCCGTTTCGAGACGTCCGGTCTCAATCGAGTATAGCAGAGAACTGAGCTGCGAGGCCTAGCTTAGTCAGGCAACGCGAGAATGGCGAGCTGTGATTGGACGCACACATGGCGTGACAACCCACCAGCCAACCAGCAATGAGAAGGAAGGACGACTGCTTGCATGTATAAACAACATTCCATGACGCAAACGAATGATTTCATGTTCAAATGACAAACTAGGGAAAACGAGCTAGCTGGTCTCAAAAGACCGGCGTTAACATACCGCCCACCAAAATGAACATTTTAAAGCTGAGGTAAACGATACGGAAAATTAGGAACATGAAATTAGAACAGCAAACTGTTCGTACGAAGCCTTGTAACTTCATAGGCAACGTGAGCATGAGATTTTCACCGAGTAATTGGATTGCTTCCCAATTGGATCGGAGAACAGCAAAGAAATCGCACATGATCCGAGCGATTCATTGAGGAGAAAACGCAACCATTTTATTCAATGGTCGCTGACTTTTCAAAAGAAAGAGAACAACAAGAAAATAAACATGAAGAAATGAGCAAAGCACCAATGCGTGCTTTGAACAGAAAGAATACACGAATGAATGCAAATCTGCCATTGGAGGCTGCATAGGCTTTGCGCGAAACTTGTGGCAAGTAATGCACTGGTGTATACGCTGTCGCAACAAACCGCGCAGAGAAACGATCCAGTAACGCTGCTGTATCAGCGCCTGTACCGTTCTCGGGCCGGAATGTAGCGATGTTCGGTGGAAGGCATCGCAAATGAGAGATGCGAGGTGAGCTTCTTTGGGGAGTAGGATTGGGTACCGAGCCTCTTCAGGAAGAGAAGAGTGACGCAATCTTCCGCTCACCTTGAGTAAGCCCGAGGGTTCGAGAAAAGGTTTCAGCGAAGCGATCCGGGATGAAACCTGTCCCTGTTTGGCAAGTTGGCTGATCTCGGTTGCATAAAAGTGGTTTTGAGTGACTCTTATGATCAGTTCAAGAGCGTCTTGCAACTCCACAGGTTTTAAAGAACCCGTTGGAGGGAGAATCTTGGATCGTTTCGCCAATAAGAGACGGGCAAATCGAACTACATACCCAAAGACCCGTTGTGCTTTGAGAAGTGTGGAAAACTTTCGAAAATTCACCAGGAGAGGATCTACTTTGACCGTTGTGGCCAAAGTGACCATGGAAGGCTTAATGTCTGGCAATTCAGACAATAAATCAGTGGAAGGCACAGAGATAGGCCACAGAGCATGGGGACTCCTGAGAAAAGAAGGACCCGAGAGGTACAACGGGTATTCCATGAGCTGAGAAGGCAGTATTCCACGAGAAGCGCAGTCAGCGGGATTTTCTTCGGAATCCACGTGTGCCCAATTGGTAGGAGTGGAGTTGTCGAGTATCTCCACTACTCGGTTGGCGACGAATGTCTTCAGTCGATGTGGAGGGGTGGCAAGCCACGCGAGCACAATAGTCGAATCAGTGTAGAGGGTTACTGACTCCACGACAAGAGTGCTGAGTGAGGGAAGAGTATCTTTCAGCACACGCGTTAGAAGCAAAGCAGCAGAGAGTTCAAGCTTAGGGATGGTCAAGGGTTTGACCGGGGAAACTTTACTCCTTGCTCGCAACAAACTAATATGCGAAGTTGCATGATTCGTTGTGTGAAGGTAAAGTATCGCAGCGTAGGCCTTCTCGGAGGCATCACAAAAGCCTACAAGTCGATGTATGCCTTGTGAAGCAGGAAATGCGCGTGGAACTCGGAAGTTCGAGAGAAGACAGATCTCGGCTACCGCGTCCAACCACCTTTGAGCAAGAAGCGGTGGTAAAACGTCGTCCAACTGCACCCGCGATAACCAAAGATGCTGAAGAAAAATCTTCATCCAGCATACGAGCGGGGTGAGGAATCCCAAAGGATCAAAAATGCGCGCAATGTACGACAAGACCGTGCGCTTCGTTACCACGCCTTCGAATGGTAAGGTGTGGAATGAGAAATCATCCGATCGGGGATCCCAGAACAGACCAAGGATCTTGATGCCCTGATCGTCATCCGAAAACACGACTGGAGTCTCTAGATGATCCTCCGGAAGTGGACTCAATGCTTCTGGGAGGTTACTGGCCCACTTTCGGAGTTCGAAACCTCCACTAGCTAGAAGAGCCTGTAATTCCGATTGAAGAATGCGAGCTTGAGCGACGTCTGCTGCGCCAGACACGATGTCATCCACGTAGATGTGAGATATTAAAGCACGCGAAGCATTGGGGAAAGGAGCCCCTTCGTCGTGCACGAGCTGCTTCAGCACTCGTTGAGCAAGAAAAGCTGACGGTACGAGCCCATACGTGACCGTGTTGAGCTCATATTCTTTTACTGGAGAGTCTGCATTGGGTCGCCAAAATATGTGCTGATATTTGCGGTCAGATGGTTGGACCAGAATCTGACGATACATCTGACGAATGTCAGCACAAATTGCGATGGGATGAGAACGAAATCCGGTTAAAACGCCCGGGAGTTCGCTCTGAAGCTTGGGACCACTGAGTAACAGCTGATTCAAAGAGGCGCCTCTCTCATCTGGAGAAGAGGCGTTAAATACCACTCTCAGCTTCGTGCTGGAGCTGGTAATCTTGTGCACACAATGATGCGGAATCACGTAGTTCGAAGAGGTGCTTGCAAGTTGCATGTGGTTCGATTGAATATAGTCTTGCATGAATGCTTGATACGCAGCATCATGCTGAGGATTGCGTTTCAGTCGCCGCTCCAGACTCAGATAATTCTGGAGGGCGGCCTCACGATTATATCCGAGAGGAGAGTATGTGTTCTTGAAGGGGAGTGCTACCGAATAGCGTCCGGAAGGGTTCCGTGAGTGCGTAGAAAGAAAATGCTCCTCACAAAGTTCATCGTCCGGATCAACTTGAAGAGGACGTGAAACTTCTTCCGATTCCCAAAACAATCGAAGAGTACGATCCAATGGAGAACCAGTGCAAGCAAGCAGAGAGAGCGGAGGCTGGAACTCGGCATCCAAACACCGAATAGGACCCAAAACCACCCAGCCGAAGACCGTGTTTATGGCAGATGGACTGCCACTCATCACAATATCACCTGACTTTTCAAGAATATCAGGGTATAAATCGGCGCCGATCAAAAAGTCGATCTGATCGGGCACATGAAAGCGGTCGTCGGCAAGAGAGAGACAGCGATAACGTTCAAACACCTCAAGCGGAACGGTGGTGGTTGGAAGTTGACTCGCTATCGCAGGCATAACGTAGGCTTGTACGCTGAGAGAGGTTGCAGGGGTGAACCGGGAAGCGATGCTGCATTGAACAGTCCCGATTACCCGAGCACTAACGTGACCAATACCAGAGAGTTCGGAATGACAAGGATTGATTTTCAATCCTAGCTTCTGAAGGAACGAGTGAGTGAGAACAGAGATTTGTGAACCACAGTCGATAACCGCACGGATAGGTTGCAGTTGACCGTGAGAGTCGCGGATCAAGGCGCGAACAGTGCCCAACAGAGCTGTGGGTAGCACTGGCTTGCTTGTCTTGACTTGACAAGCGAGAGTTTGAGGATGAGGCGAGGTGGTCTCCGGATGAGAAGAGACTTCGGTTGCTATTGTGTCACGAGTCAAGGGGTTGATTCGTGCAGTGTGTAACAGCGAATGATGTTTGTTACTGTGACAAGTACCGCAAACACTCTTAGAGGTGCATTGCGGTCTGAGATGAGCGCCCATGCAGTTGAAGCAGCGTTGCAGGCGACGTAACGTGTTGTATTTGTCGTCAACGGACTGTTGCCGAAATACGGAACACGAGTATAGAGTATGCTCCCCTTTGCAGACTGGACACGAAGATTGTTTCGTGGTCGAGCTTGCTGATTTGCTCTGCTCGCGAGATTTAAAGCTGACGGGCGGAGGATTCGCAACTAACAACGAATTGATTCGCTTTGTGGAAGGAGGAATAGCTTTTGAAGAGCTAGCTGCTTGTTTGTCGAGACCACACAATTCCATCGTCCTGGACTGCTCTTCAATGAATTTGATCAACGACGCGTAGCTAGGAGTGCTGTGCGAAGAATGTTTCTGTTCGAAAGCCTTGCGCGTTGATGTGTCGAGATTTGTCAGTGCTAACGTGAAAAGCAGAAAATCTGACAAATCTTCGATATTCAGAGCTTTCAACGCTTCAATCGAAGTTTTGTGAACTTTCAGAAATGATTGCAGCCCAGAATGTGAATTGGTTTTGAGAGGCGTAAATTCTAAAACCTGTTGAACATACGTGGTGGCTAACAACCGAGGGTTATGATACCGACTGACAAGAGCATCCAATGCCACAGAATAATTGGCTTCCGTAATCGGAAACCCGGAGACGACAGACAAGGCGTTGTCTTTGAGGGTGGTCCTCAAATAGTGGAATTTCTGAACTTGATTCAGGTCGTTGTTCTCGTCGACGAGGGATTTAAATAGCGAATAGTACTCCGTCCATCGAGTAATATCACCAGAGAATGCCGGCAACGCGATTGTCGGCAATGAGATGGCTCGAAAACCATTTTGATTTGGCGGCGGAGGCGGAGTAGGCGTCGTCGCGGCAACGGCGGCGAGATACAGCCCACGAGTCGCGTACAACATTTCCTCGAAGCTGGCTTCAACAGCGTCGACCGGTAAGGCATCGTCGCCTTCGTCAAGCTGAGCGTTCAAAGATATTATTTCTCTCTGAACTTCCTCAAAGTTGGCTTCCAAAACGTCAAGTTTGTCGTAGCGAGGTTTGTACAACGGAGCTTTGGCACTATCAAGCGTTTTGAAAGCATCGTAGGAGCGTTGTAATGAAGCGAATATCCGCTCTCGCTTTGCTGTGAGCACTGCTTGTTGTTTCAAGATTTTAGACGCCATTGTAGCGAATGAATAAATTGCAAAAACACGAAACAAGAACAAGGACCAAAAACTAAGTATGAAATATCACGGAGAAATACGGCCGAAATGCACAGAAAAAGAACAATGCAAAATTCAAAAATTGAATGTCTATAAAACAAGTTGAATCAATTGTTGATAACTCGCAAACAAACAGAATAAATTATTGCACCGTGGAAACCCAATTATGTGGAAGCCGATTCAGTGCGGAGGACAAAGAAGTCACCCATGCGATGCCTGATCGCGGGTGCTGACACAAATGACTGTGGAATCCGGAGGTGGACTCCGCGTGATGCAAAGAAAGGAATCCACAAATGGATTCCAACAAGTAAAAGCAATTGGAATCCGGAGATGGACTCCGCGTGGTGAAAAGAATGGAATTCACAAATGGATTCCAACAAGAGAACGAAATAAGAATCCGGAGATGGATTCCGCCTCACGAATGACGAGAAATTGGAACCAAAAAATAATCTTTGGCTCACAGGGACCAAAATGTTACCGCCGATCTTAGAGATGGCGATGAAAGACCAGTGGACTGTATATTGAGGGTGCCGACTTGGCATTAATAATCAGGCGAGCATAATCCAAACTCGGATTATGCCTCACCCCAAAACGATACGTATTTGGTCTACGTCGACTTGACGTTGTTATTGACCAAATCAAAGAATAAATAGAAAGCGAAACAAAATAGATCAAACCTGAGTGGTGTCCCCGCACACCATTCGAATAAACAAGAAACAAAAGCTTGAGAGAAAACAAAACAACCAACTTCGTAAATGATAAAGACCAAAACAAATGTGAAGAATTAGAAACAAGAAAGTATGGAAAGAGGTCCTATTAACGACTCAAGAAGAACGAAAAATAGAAAAGAAACAACTGCGTACATGCGAAATAATGTACAGTACGTCCGAACTCTAACAAAGTAGAGAAGGACGGGAGATGCTCACACAACAAGAGCTGGTCGAGAATATGAGCGAATTCACCCACTTGACGAGCGACTAAGAGACGTCCGATATGAATCGAGTATGGAATAGAACTGAGTGGATACCCGAAGAGAGACGGTTCAGGACGTCTGGCCTCCAACGAGTATGGGATAGAACTGAGTGGATACTCGAAGAGAGACGGTTCAGGACGTCCGGCCTCCAACGAGTATGGGATAGAACTGAGTGGATACTCGAAGAGAGACGGTTCAGGACGTCCGGCCTCCAACGAGTATGGGATAGAACTGAATACTCGACGAGAGCCGTTTCGAGACGTCCGGTCTCAATCGAGTATAGCAGAGAACTGAGCTGCGAGGCCTAGCTTAGTCAGGCAACGCGAGAATGGCGAGCTGTGATTGGACGCACACATGGCGTGACAACCCACCAGCCAACCAGCAATGAGAAGGAAGGACGACTGCTTGCATGTATAAACAACATTCCATGACGCAAACGAATGATTTCATGTTCAAATGACAAACTAGGGAAAACGAGCTAGCTGGTCTCAAAAGACCGGCGTTAACAATATATATATATATATATATATATATATATATATATATATATATATATGTTATATATATATATATATATATATATATATATATATATATATATATATATATATATATATATATATATATATATATAATTGAATATATGAGATGTCATATACATGTCATGAAAGATATGCCTCTCCCGATCGGGGCGTATCTTTTATGGCATGGCTATAACATCGCAAATATCTTGATATCGATTCGTATACAATAAGTTTGATATATAGGAACAAAAATATAGGCTCATATATATTTATATATCCTCATTTCCATTCTGTTCAGAGTGTATATTGTGATGTGGGCACATTGCCGTGTTTGTGACAGATAGGCACGCGCGAAAATGTGTTTGTGACAGGCGAAGGCCAGGCCGTGTGAACAACCTGCCACCGTATTGTCGACCAAATCTTCACAATCTAGATCTCCATGTGAACGATTCGAACGTATGGGCCCGCTAAAATATCTCGCCATTATCACGCCAATATCTCGCCATCATCCCGCCAATATCTCTCCGATATCTGGCCAATAGATCATCAATACCTCGCCAACATTCCGCCAGTATTCCACCAATCTCGTCAATATCACGCCAATATCTCGCCAATATTTCGCCAATATTCCACCAATCTCGCCAATATATCACTAATACCTTGTTCATAATCGTTCATATTCTTCTCACGAATACAATCTAGTACAATTATAATTTCTACTTCTTATAGAATTGAATTTCGTGCTACAATTCATTATGCAGTAAAGTTGTCATTGAGAATCAAGAAAAACCGTTACGTTGATTTGCATTGTTGCTATAATTGGAATACAAAATACAAATGAATCCGTGTCCATTGATGGAAACAACATTTGTTCATTACACAGGCCAATATTCTTGATATTAGAGTCTCCTCTGATCGCCAGAGCAGTCAATTGCATGTTGCATGTTGCATGTTGCATGTTGCATGTTGCATGTTGCATGTTGCATGTTGCATGTTGCATGTTGCATGTTGCATGTTGCATGTTGCACGTTGTATGTTGCATGTTGCATGTGCCAGTGCATGTAGTGGGTATTGTGGTCATACCGAGCACTGGTAGTCGACTTGTCTGTCTCCGTGACCGAATCAACTCGCCGGGAACTGTTCCCGAGGAGCCAAGCTGTCATCTTCTTTCAGCTGACTTCAAAACAGAGTTAGCCGGACCTGAGGTTAATTAGACGAGCGTAGCGAAGATTCCATCCCACTCTTATGGAGCTTTGTCTGTGTTTTTCATGTTTTTCTGTCCGTTTGTTTGTAAACACATGCTTATTCCAACTTGATATAACACAGATGTCGGTAGGGTTGTTTAGCAAGCAATGGTCATCTATCATCTTGAGCGTGATTCACACGGGTCAAGGTTTCGATCAAGGGCTCGACATCAACACTTGAGCTCAAGGGCTCGACATCAACCCTTGAGCTCAAGGGCTCGACATCAACCCTTGAGCTCAAGGGCTCGACATCAGCCCTTGAGCTCAAGGGCTCGACATCAACCCTTGAGCTCAAGGGCTCGACATC
Source organism: Brachyptera risi (assembly GCA_964007535.1). Taxonomy (NCBI): domain Eukaryota; kingdom Metazoa; phylum Arthropoda; class Insecta; order Plecoptera; family Taeniopterygidae; genus Brachyptera; species Brachyptera risi. The sequence continues at coordinate 14,624 of CAXFZR010000015.1, read as the reverse complement.
AACCCTTGAGCTCAAGGGCTCGACATCAACCCTTGAGCTCAAGGGCTCGACATCAACACTTGAGCTCAAGGGCTCGACATCAACCCTTGAGCTCAAGGGCTCGACATCAACCCTTGAGCTCAAGGGCTCGACATCAACCCTTGAGCTCAAAGCTCGACATCAACCCTTGAGCTCAAGGGCTCGACATCAACCCTTGAGCTCAAGGGCTCGACATCAACACTTGAGCTCAAGGGCTCGACATCAACCCTTGAGCTCAAGGGCTCGACATCAACCCTTGAGCTCAAGGGCTCGACATCAACACTTGAGCTCAAGGGCTCGACATCAACCCTTGAGCTCAAGGGCTCGACATCAACCCTTGAGCTCAAGGGCTCGACATCAACCCTTGAGCTCAAAGCTCGACATCAACCCTTGAGCTCAAGGCTCGACATCAACCCTTGAGCTCAAGGGCTCGACATCAAAGCTTGAGCTCAAGGGCTCGAGATCAACCCTTGAGCTCAAGGGCTCGAGATCAACCCTTGAGCTCAAGGGCTCGACATCAACACTTGAGCTCAAGGGCTCGACATCAACACTTGAGCTCAAGGGCTCGACATCAACCCTTGAGCTCAAGGGCTTGACATCAGCCCTTGAGCTAAAGGGCTCGACATGAACCCTTGAGCTCAAGGGCTCGACATCAACACTTGAGCTCAAGGGCTCGACATCAACCCTTGAGCTCAAGGGTTCGACATCAGCCCTTGAGCTCAAGGGCTCGACATCAAAGCTTGAGCTCAAGGGCTCGACATCAACCCTTGAGCTCAAGGGCTCGACACCACCCCCTGAGCTCAAGGGCTCGAGATCAGCCCTTGAGCTCAAGGGCTCGACATCAACCCTTGAGCTCAAGGGCTCGAGATCAACCCTTGAGCTCAAGCCACTGCACCAGCACGTTCGATTTGTCATGGAGACTACTTTGCCCACACCGTGCGTGTTCGATTTGGCGCTGGTGTAACTTGGGGCAGGTTTCTAGCGCACCAGCTCTGGAGGTGGTGTGTTGGTGTAGTGCAGATAGTTTTGGCGCATTATTCAACATGGAGGATCCCGCAATGAATATTATATCATGAAAATAATAAACATCAACAACAATCCATTCGTCCAGGACGGGCATTATGCTTTTTTTTTAGGGTGAGTTATTTCTATATGTTAGTTGTAGCCTATACTAATGATGATATAGAAAATTACGACCATGTCTCAAAAGCTCAACTCAAATGCCGCGTAACGAATTCGAACGTGTTCGATTTGGGGTGTAATATAGCTGCTTGGTGCTACACCAAACTGGCATGACGTCATTTCCATGGTGCACTGAGCTTACACCAACTGCCCCTGGTGGAGGCAAATCGAACAAACCTATATTCTTCTTTCCTCCAAGATTTTGTATGATAGTTGCCTCAAAGCAGTCTCATGATTTATAGAAAAAGATTTATAATATACAGTATCAAAAAGGCCTAGTCATTCAAAAGTTCGTTAGAAGTTAATCAACTGTTAACTCTTGTCATCTCTCTTGGTTACCTGTGTTATTCTATCGCCCAATCAGCCGATTAGCCTAACGGATGTTTAACGAACCATTAAACAACACGGCTCAGGTCAGACGATGAATGACATGCCAGCGTGTCTTCGTTTGACCTTGAAGAGCAAACAAAACCCAGTTCTGTGTTCTCAAGTGGGGTGAGTGAGATGCGCCAACTGAGCGGATCCAAGCGTGTAATGCGCAGCTAATATCCGCCTCTTGGAAGCAAACAGCTCAAGAGGGATGTGCCTGTACTTGTGAATCCACTGGGCCGGGATAAAAGCACCCCCAAGTCTCCACACAAAGAAATGGCGGAACTCGCTTCTATTATTGCCAAATAAACAATGAATATAACATTTTATTTGAAGAAATTCAGTTATTTCAACCTCTTAAGAGTCCACGGGAGTCAATTTAGCGAAATATCAGTGTTTTGGTGATAACTTTTGAACGATATGAGATATCGAAATTATAATTCGCGATAAACACAGAAAGTTACGATAGTCTCAAGATGATATATCTTATAACTATTCAAGTCATGTCGCATAACTGTCAAATATATACATCAGAAAAAATAATTTTTAATTTGTATAGGCTTGACAGTTATGTGACATGGCTTGAATAGTTATAGCATATATCATCTTGAAGCTATAATAACTTTCTGTGTTCCTCGCGTATTCGAATTTTGATATCTCATATCGTTCAAAAGTTATCACCAAAAAACTGATATTTCGCTAAATCAACTCCCATGGACTGTTAAACTGAATTCGAGCAGAATAAAAAAAAACATGCATGAATATATTTCATATAATTTATATCGAGTTTAACGACGCACTCTAAAGATGAAACCAAGATATATTGGCGTCGGGGATTGATGGTTGAGACGATGGGAAGATGAGATGTTATTTTCTATGTGCTGTCAAATAGTGGGAAGGACACCTTCGTGGAATGTTATTGAGGAACCATCACTCTATACGAAGGCTCGAAACACCCGCGCGCTAGTGATGTGGGATAGGGGGGACCGTCGCTCGGAACCTCACTTACTCGTGCATCAAGTCAAGCTTATAGCACAATTAATGGCGTGGTATAAACTATACTAGGAAACGCGTTATGTGTTTCCTCGTTGATGGATGAGCTAGAACATATCAACCAAATATCTTTGGTTGGTAACTTGGTTATGGGGATAATATCCACCTTGAAATCCAAGCAATTACGTCACTGTCCTCCTGTTTCATTCATTACTCATTCTAATAAATTTCTTCAATAATAAAGAAGGCTTTGTTTTAATCGTTCTTAATTAAATGGTGACACGTAGTGCTTGCGGATTTAATTGGTATCTTTAGTTTCGAGCGATGTACAAACTTTACATTATATATTTTCATTATTTGTTTACTTCAAAACGGCCGATCCGATTTGAGTGAAAGTTCGGAATAATGTGTATCAGTATTACATTGCAATTTCGTGGAAATTTGAATTCTTTCGAAGAAAATATTTTTTCCCGATTTTTTTTATCTGGGTTATTATTGTCGTTTTTTAAACATCGAAATGAGTTTTCTCAGAAGTGGCTCAACCGATTACGCCTCAAAACTATACCAGTTTCGAATTAGATAAGGACACTAGTGTATGAAAGTTTCAACTGCATTTGTAATTTCGTTTGACCTGTGGATTTTTATTCAAAATTGAACACCGTATGAGACCAAAGATAGAGACCCATGATCTGCAAGATGGGAGGTTTACCCCAATACCGGTACCATATTTTACCGTATTTTTTCATCATGTTTTGAAATTAAACGTTCGGCGTTCCTGTATATCAATAATTATATGTGATTGAGAAAATAACTGCTTACATTGAATAACAGTCAGAAGGCGCGTAGGAACATTTATTTAACTTTTATTAGATTTATTTGAGAGTGGGGGGGAGCATATTTGTAAATTAAAATGTGATATATCTAGGCCATGGTTTTTTTTTTGTAAATGTACATTGATGGTTTCAGCGCCGGTGGCGAAATATTCCAAGTTCTTTTTGCCAATAATGTCGTCTTCTGACCAATTTATCATGAGTTGACGTTCATTCTGACGAAAGTGATAGAGAGATAGAAAGGGTGATACTGTGATAGAGAGGGTGTCAAGGTCTAAGTCAAGATTTTCGTTTATCAGTCTTGAGAGTTATAACTCGATTTTTTTTTTTTTTCCAATACAATATGGACTTATTCTGTCCAACAACCTGACCACAACAAACTCAACAGTGTTGCCAACACCTGTCATCCTCATTTGTCTATTATTATGTTTTATATTGTTATTATTATTTGTCTTCCATGCTCTACCCTCTAGTTGTCCCTGAATAGGCAACATTCTTATTGTTTTCAAATTTTCATATTCATTTGATTCAATTTTTGCAGTTTCAGGAGAAAGAGGGTTTTACCAAGTGAAAATGTATTAGTCATTTATTGATCAAGGATTCAAGGTACGAAAAGAACATACTTAACGAAGGGTGATAACAAGTTATAATTTGCTAGTTATTGCTCAACTCACCAATCATCAGTTGGTTAAACTGGCTCTTGATATAATAACTAGTCAAACGCAACATAAGCGTTGTAAGATGAGCGAGATATCTCAATAAGGTATAAAAGTCCTTAAAGTAGTTCTACCCTTGCTACTTTATCGACTCTGGTATTCTACATACCTTGATATCTGAATAAGCTATTAAAGTCATTAAAGTAGTTCTACTCTTGCCACTTAATTGACTCTGGTGTTCTACACACCTTGATCTATATAAAAAATACTTCATTGTTGGTCAACTCTTGAATCTAGAAAGCAGTGAATCTCGACAATTTAATTCTGTCACAATTTTTATGATATATTTTATGAATATTATCATTCATTTTATTTTTTTTCTTCAAAACGACTGATCAGAATTGCCCAAAAAATCGTAATAATGTGTAAAATCCATGTATACACATTTAAAGAGAATTTCATTCCATTTGGAGAGATTTTATTTTTCAACATTTTCTGCCCAGCCAAATCTTATGGGTTTTTAGAAACTTTGAGATGAAGATTCTCAAAATAGGTCCGACCGATTCATCCCAAAAACTATACAGTTCTAAGTTGGATGAGTTTGCGTGTACAAAAAAAGTTTTATGTTGATCAGTCAACCCTTGCGACCTGTGGAGTGCTTACAAAAAAAATAAAAAAAACACAGACAAAGCCCTATAGGAGTGGGATGGAGACTTCGCTACGCTCATCAATGACCCAAGCTATTAATGTCAGCATAGCGCGAGAACAGTCATGTATCACTGTGGGGCATACACATGTTGCTACGGAGATCTAGTCGAGCGGTCGCTTGTCGGGAGCCAGGACCGGCGTGCATCCAACTATATACTATTTGTATATCATTCAATTCAACAAAACGAGGTTTTTATTGGGCTTTAGTGAGGATTCAATTTGACATACTGGAAAAAATTGGTGTTCGTTTTTTTTTTTTGAATGAATGAATATTAGAGTTTTAAGGCGCATCGACAGCGAGGTCATTTAGCGCCTCTTTTTATTGTCTTTTTGTCAGTTCTCCACAGGTCAAACGGCTAGAGCTATCAACTTCAAACTTTTTATCACATTGGTTCCTTATCTAAAGCAGATCTGTACAGTTTTGTGGCATTATCGGATATCAACTTTTTTTTTATGAATTTTAGAAATTTCAAAAATACCCATTAGAATAACACGACGGAAAAAAAAAATCATTTTCAAAATGATTGAAATTTTGTGTGAAGTTGAATAACATCTTGATACACATTTCTGGAAATTCTCAGCTTGATCGGGTCAGTCATTTTGAAGAAAAAACATGAAATGTGCTAAATTGGTACCACTCGAATCAGTTTTTACCCATTTATAACTAAAATGTTACCCGGTTGGCGAATTTAGGCAAAAGTTTGTCAATTAAGTCGACATACTATTTCTTTCCGCTCGTCTCACAACGCTTATATAGCGTTTTCCTAGTTGTTATTCCACTTCACTTGGAATTACGAATATGTTTTATTATGTTTTTCGCGCTCCCCAGGTTGAACAAAGGCTGGAATTGTGTTGCAGCTTGGCGTGTATCAAGATGCATTGAGGGTTGCATTTGTTCGCCACAAGATGCATTGAGGGTTGCGTTTGTTCGCCACAAGATGCATTGAGGGTTGCGTTTGTTCGCCACAAGATGCATTGAGGGTTGCGTTTGTTCGCCGCAAGATGCATTGAGGGTTGCGTTTGTTCGCCGCAAGATGCATTGAGGGTTGCGTTTGTTCGCCGCAAGATGCATTGAGGGTTGCGTTTGTTCGCCGCAAGATGCATTGAGGGTTGCGTTTGTTCGCCACAAGATGCATTGAGGGTTGCGTTTGTTCGCCGCAAGATGCATTGAGGGTTGCGTTTGTTCGCCGCAAGATGCATTGAGGGTTGCGTTTGTTCGCCGCAAGATGCATTGAGGGTTGGGTTTGTTTGCCGCAAGATGCATTGAGGGTTGCGTTTGTTTGCCGCAAGATGCATTGAGGGTTGCGTTTGTTTGCCGCAAGATGCATTGAGGGTTGCGTTTGTTCGCCACAAGATGAATTGAGGGTTGCGTTTGTTCGCCGCAAGATGCATTGAGGGTTGCGTTTGTTCGCCACAAGATGCATTGAGGGTTGCGTTTGTTCGCTGCAAGATGTATTGAGGGTTGCGTTTGTTCGCCACAAGATGCATTGAGGGTTGCGTTTGTTCGCCACAAGATGCATTGAGGGTTGCGTTTGTTCGCCACAAGATGCATTGAGGGTTGCGTTTGTTCGCCGCAAGATGCATCGAGGGTTGCGTTTGTTCGCCGCAAGATGCATTGAGGGTGGCGTTTGTTCGCCGCAAGATGCACTGAGGGCTGTGTTTGTTTGCGGCCGGAAGATGGTGCCTTCACTTATCTTGAAAACACGTACCATACCGTGATGACATTTCTGTGTAATATGGATCGCTGCTCCATCTGGTGGTGTTTTGTACAAACGGCTGATAGGCTTGCAAACTGGACGACAGCTGTTATTAGCTGAGCCGACGTGAACATATGAAGTTAGTAGCTTCTATCACTAATATCATACGCACGGTCAATAGTTCTCACGATGTGGCCAGTGAATTGGAACATATTTTCAACATGGGAGGGATAGGAAGTCAGGACACCATCTCCAACCGGCAAACCAACGCAACCCTCAATGTATGTTGAACATTCCTAATAACCATCTCGCTCATCCCACAAGGCACAATCAGCGTTTTCCCAGTGTAATAACCCGCCCGTCACGCCCAGGTGCGCGAGTCGTTAAGACGTGTTCAATCTTCCCTGACCTGCGCGGGCGAGAGACGCGTTGGCACACGCACTTTGACCCCGGGTCATCGCGAATAGCTCTTCCTCCAAGACGCCTGCCTCAGAGGACATCTGGCAGGCCGAGTTTCACGACATATTGGCCTGAACAAGGCAAACGCGAAATATGCGTTGTAAGATGAGCGAGATATCTGAATAAGGTATAACAGTCCTACATTTGCTACTTTATCGACTCTGGTATTCTACACACTTTGTCCTTCATTTAATTGCTACTTTATCTTCTCTGGTATTCTACACACCTTGACAAATATGAAGAATAGTTGATTCTTGGGCAAATATCAAATCTAGGAAGCAGTGAATCTTGGCTCATTTCCATATATTTGATGGATGAAAACAATTATTTGAATTTTTTTTTCGAAACGGCTGTTTCGAATTGCTCACAAAATGGTGGTTATGTGTATCATTCATGTTCAAACACTGAGAGAAATTTTTTTTTTTTTTAGAGGTTTCATTTTTTCAAATTTTCTCACCCAGCCTCATCTCATGGGGTTTTAAAAACTTTGACATGATATTTCTCAAAATCTATCTAACTAATTCATTCCAAAAACTATACAGTTCTAAGTTGTGAAAGTTGGCCCGTACAAAAAAAAGTTTCACGTTGATCAGTCTACCCATGTGACCTGTGCAGTGCTTATACAAAAAAAAAAAATACCAAAAAAAAACACAGACAAAGCTCCATAAGAGTGTGATGGAATCTTTGCTACGCTCATCTAACAAGAATTCAATCAATGTGAAAATAGCAAAGTCGTATTTATTGTTTTTCTCTTTGTGACGTATTATATAGTGATTGAAACTTCTTACAATGAATATTATTATTCTGTTGGGATCTATTTTTTTTTTTGGGGGGGATTTTTCTTGAAGCCTGATTTTGATTTGTCAATTGAATATGAAGTCATCATCAATTGAACAATAATTCCAACAAACAATTTGACATTTGTTAGTGTTATCATTTCAGTTTCGAAAAGTGCGACCGGCACAGGTAGCTGAGTGGTTAGCGCACTTGCTTCGTGTGACCCGGGAGGTGAAGGGACATATCGGACCCGGTTCGATCCCCGCCACCGTCCATCTTTACAGGGGTTTTTCGTGGTTTCTCTCTGTAGTCTGGGCTAATGCCGGGATGGTTCCTACAATATAGGCCACGACCGCTTCCTTCCCACTATCCTTCCCACTACCCATAAAAACCTTCATCTCATCATCCCATCATCTCATTAATCATTCATCCGACGCCAATAGATCTCAGCCATCATTACAGTGCGTCGTTAAAACCCAATATAACGAAAAGTGCGATCACCTTTTTTTTTAATATAACATCTAAACTTTATACAGAACAATTGTTACTCAATTGAGGCTATGGATGAAAGTAGTGTGGTTTGAACGGGGCACCACAAGGGTGATCTTACCACCCCATTTCGATTATTTTCAATACAATACAATGAACTTTGACAACAGGACCATGCGCTCTCCGTGACCATACTTTTTTTTTCTTATTTATATTTATAATTGTTTTATATTTTATATATAAATTTTTTTTTAATATATAAAATAAGATGATTGGAGATTGTGAATATCTGAATTGTTTTCCAACCCTGACATTATTATCTTAAGATTTATCGTTTTCTGAATGAGTTATTTTATTCCTGATTATTCTCTGGGGTGGTTTAATATCGCATTCGTGGTGTCTCATTCAAACGATCCTATCCTCCGTCCAAAACCTTAATTGGGAAACAATGATTGTTCATCAAATTTCGATGTTATTGAAAAATTCCAATAAAATAAAATAACAAAGATGGATACATTAGTTGTATTAGAAGTTTAACACTCGTTTTTTTCCATCGATTTTCACCTCACCATTACATACAAATAACACATAACATATTGTGAATATTTATCAAGAATCGTCACTATTTTAGCAGATACATCTCTGAATGGTGTAAATTAAGCAGTTTCAATGAAATAGTATCAATAGGAACGCCACATACGATCGTTCATATTCCAGGTTGACAATACAAATGACACTTTGTTGGTTGGGCACATGCTCATGTTCACTAAAGATCACACAAACCATGTTGACAATCCACTCGGCGAGTCTCTGCATAATTACAAATGAAATGTAGACCTTGGAAGATTTTTTCTTTCGTCAAATACTCTGATACGGAAATAAAATTACAATGACAAAAAAATAACATTCACAAAGCCCTTTCATCGTCATCAATTCCAAGTTCTGTCCGAGTCAAATACTGAAATAAGTTTCGAATAAGTTATCTTATGGACGGTCTACATGACGAACGTAAATTATCCTTCCATTCTTTCTTATTTGCATCATTAAACTTTTTTTTTTTTTTTTTAATAACATCGGAACTTGATACAAAATCATTGTTCCCCAATTAGGGCTAAAGATGAAACTTGCGCTCATTTTCATTTTCAATTTCATGTTCATTCCCATTGATGTATTGAATTGACCATTGTAGATCGTCCGCCCTCGTGATGTCACAAAATATAAAAACCAATCAAGTAAACAGTGAAGCAGGGAAAATAGGGAAATGGACAATCAAGGTATCTAAAATTTCCCCTTCTTCGTATGAGTCACGCCCATCTACAATGGCCAATTGAATCATGTTTTTGATGATAGTACATTATTAGCATTGCCAATCACAGTGTATGTGAATGTTCTTGTTTTCATCCATTTAAACCACAGATGAGCCAGATATGGCTTAATGGACGAGAG
>CAXFZR010000014.1:37500-64446 GCA_964007535.1 Brachyptera risi | reverse complement strand
TGAGGTTATAACAGTTCCCGCCATGAACCCGTTGGGGACGTGACAACTGGATTAGACCTGTCATCGACACCACATTGTAGAATACTTGCTAGACTGTCTGAAATGCAAGTTCACATGTAGCAAGTCCAAGTCCCAAGTACAAGTACAGGAGTGTACGGTACGTCATTATTTTACCGGCACAGTAGCCGAGTGGTTAGCGCACTTGCTTCGTGTGACCCGGGAGGTGAAGGGACATATCGGACCCGGTTCGATCCCCGCTACCATGCATCTTTACAGGTGTTTTTTGTGGTTTTCCTCTGTAGTCTAAGCTAATGCCGGGATGGTTCCCACAATATAGGCCACGACCGCTTCCTTCCCACTATCCTTCCCATTACCCATCATCCTATCATCTCATCAATCATTCATCCGACGCCAATAGATCTAAATCATCATTACAGTGCGTCGTTAAAACCCAATATAAGTAATAAGGTAAGTCATTAGTCAAGTAGCATTGAAATTCGAACACGTCCTAAGTACACCTCCTTGAAGGTATTAAAAATATCTGTGTTTCTGTTGCATTGGAATTCTTTTGTTTCATACCGTTCGAAAGTTATCACCAAAATACTGATATTTTGCTAGATCGACACCCATACACTCTTAACCTGAAATATTATGAAGAAGTAAAAACATTAGAAGTTCATGTAGTAATATCAACCGCAAACTGTTTGAGAGTTTTCGCAGATGCGGGTTACATCTCTTCGACCCGCACCCCTCAGCCTCTCGACTGGTTTTATCTCCGTCGTGTTCTGGTCCAATGAAATGCTTGGCTTCACGGCCCGATCAACACATTGACGTACGGCCGTCATCGTTTCTACGGGAAATTGCGACGTACAGGCGCTGGATTAAAGGAAAAGTACTGAAATGGAGTTACGTTTAGCGGATACCGAAAACATTTAGTCAACCCGAGACATGCTGGCCAACTTTTACATAAAGGTGACATTCATAAATCATGTTAGTTTTCAGGCATTGTGAAAACCAGTGATAGTTTGTAAGTAAGTAATGTCTTTATTTAGCATAAATAGCTATATGTCAGTACATAATAATAATACTAATGATATAATAAGAAATACATAATACAACTAATTCTAACTTAATCGAAGGTATCCTGCCAGGTCATTATGTTTATCAAATCTATTCACATGTGCCACTATATATTTACTACATTCTCTTTTAAATTCCTTGATGTCTCGAGCATTTTGCACAGATACTGGTAGATTTTCATACATTTTCATACCATTATGTAGCACTGTATCACTATTTCTCTTATTCTCTTTGAATTCATATTACGTTTTGTGACAATTTCTTGTATTATGGTCATGCACTTCATGTCTCTGTACTACTCTTTCACTGAGATACTTGGGCAGAATTCCCTTCTTTACCTTGAACAAAAATATCAACATATTGAATAATATTCTTTGTCTTATACTCATAAAATTCTGTACATTTAGCATATCATTAATCCTAGTATATTTATTTACTCTAAGAATTACCCTCATACCCCTGTTTTGGAGTCTTTGCAAACAGTCTTTCTCTTTTTTCCCCATAAACTGCATTATTGTTGGACAATATTCGAAATGCGGTGCAACAATGCACTTATATATTAATAATCTAGTATTCGCTGAAAGCTGAGTGCTTACTCTACCAATAAATCCGATCTTCTTACCAATTTTTCCACATACATATTTCGCATGTTTTCTGAAGTTTAATTCCTCGTCCATAATTATTCCCAGGTATTTCATCTCTTTCTCTCTCTCTAGTATTTCTCTATTTTGGGGTGGTAAGATCGCCCTTGTGGTGCCCCGTCCAAACGATCCTATCTTTCATCCATAGCCTTAATTGGGGAACAATGATTTTGTATCAAGTTTCGATGTTATTAAAAAAAAAAAAAGTATTTCTCGTATTTCTCCTTCCATTACAATATCTTGTCCGTCTCTCATTATCTTATTCAGATTATACTTTGAGGCCATTATCATATATTTAGATTTCTTTGTGTCAAGTTTTAGACCATTTTGTTGCAGCCATTGTTCTACATTAGCAAGAATATTGTTCATACTACCGATTATTGACCTACAGGCACTACTAGAAAACGACAGTGAGGTGTCGTCTGCAAATAAATTAATAAATGCCCCATCAGTACAATTTATAATATCATTCATGTATAATACAAACAATGTTGGTCCAAGAACCAACCCCTGGGGTACTCCTCTATCATTGGTCTTTATATTTGAATATTCTCCATCGTATTTCACTCTCTGGTCTCTTCCATTAAGACAGCTATCAAACCATTCCAATACTTAACCAGCAAACCCATATTTATGAAGTTTTGCTATCAATATTTCTCGATCAACTGTTTCGAAGGCTCGTTTGAGGTCTAAAAATACAGTTATTGTACTTCTACCATTTTCTCTCTCATGTTTCCACGTTTCAAGAGCTAGCTGGATAGGCGATTCACATGAGTGCTGGTTTCTAAATCCAGACTGATATTTTATTAATATAGAGTTACTCTCAAGATATTCACAGATTTGCTTCTTGATTATGGTTTCCAGAATCTTTTCATATGTTGGAAGCATATTGATTGGATGGAATTCCTCTCCCTTGCTAGTGTTTTTAATCTTTGGTACTGGTATAATTGTGGATGTCTTCCACGTTTCAGGGAACATACCAAACGACATTGACTCATTTATTATATCAGTTAATTTTTCACACGTTAAATTTATAGTTCCTTTCAATATTTCGGCAGTTATACAGTCTTCCGTCGTACTTTTATTTTTCAATTTGCTAATAACTTCCTGTACTTCAGTGTTGTGACAACACTCTATACCCCCTCTCCTCTAATTATGTCGCAAAATACGCTTACCCTCTCCCACCGAAAAAATTAACAACATAGTTATAAACGCATAATGTGGAAATTTGAAGTTGATTGGTTTCTCCATCTGAGTTGAGAATATAGTTGAGGGGTCCAAGAAAGATGTGCAAAAATACTCTTTACCACCTCGAACCAGTGGCGACCCGAAGTAGCCCAAGCACGAGGGGCCAGATAAGTAAGATAGGACCACCACCCACCCACTGAGCCCGGACTACCGACTGTGACCATGATTTTAAATACGGTAAATTTGTCTCTGTTGTATTTTATTGACAATGAATCATAAGTGTTCCACAAAAAAACAGGGATGTCGTTAAAATTTTCGTATTGGGGCCGCACATAAAAATCCAAATAGAAAAATGGACAAATACAATAATTTCAGTGAAAAAGGAATGAGGTAGTTAGACACACCAGCCCAGCAGGGAGTTTTTTCAGAAATGCGATATTTTGAAAACTTTCAACATATATTGGAGAATGATTCACATATTCGAGGTCACTGACTATTCTTTACCTATTCCAAATAGGAGCCCCCGAAGACATTTTTTTATATATAGATATAGTACAGTATTTCAAGTGGCTGCACGGGCTTTGAAGTCAGTTTGAGAATACATTTGTTTGTAAGATATTTCAAACCCTCACCTGAAAAGAATTGAAAGATGTGGAAGTGCTAAGGGAAGTGTTTTGAGCAGTAGCGTTTCCTCCATAAGGGCAGGTGGGGCTGAGCCCCACCAATTATCCCAGTTTAATTAAATCAATGTCTTGTGAATTGAAAAGAACGACAATGTATTTAAACTGTTCCCGCTAATTCATCCCGATATTGTTTTAAGTACACGTAGTTCATACGGAATATGCCAGGTGTTGCAGCGTGGGCGGCTTGGCGCAAATTGACATTTTGACTTGATTCTTACTTCATGTTGGTGACATTCCAATTGAGCCCTTCTATCGAGCCCGTATTTACTATGGCGATCGACAATATTGTGGGCGGAGCTAATTGATGCGAGCTGTATGCTTGCAGGTGGGGCAGGTCAAAAATCACTACTTGACAGAAATATGATTTTAATGAACCCACGCAGCTTAGGGCCTACTTCATGCTACTGACGGCATGGTTAGTGCTAGGATTATAGCTGTAATCCTAGGTTAGTGGCTAGATTTGTGTTAGTCAGTGTAGTTAGTTAGTGATTAGTATAGATTAGGTTAGTGGCTAGATACATGTTGTATAACAAGCAGACGCAAATATCGATATTTACCAGTTTTAGTTCGTTTTTTCAAACAATGAGATAATGCATTGAATTGTCTTGTAATAAAGCAAATCAAAGTTTCATTAATTAATTCAGTTGAATTCTTTTTCATTTTAAACAAAACGTATTTCAATACTTGTAAGGCACCCAGTCCATACACATAAGTAAGTGACGATGTTATTACTATGTGATGTATTTACTAATTAAACTAGGCAAACGCGTTATGTGTTTCCGCGTTGATGGATGAGCTGGAACATATCAACTTATCTTTGGATTGGTTATTATATATATATACACCTTGAGATCCAAACCATTACATCACTGCCATCTTATTTTCCATTAATAATTTATATAATAATAAAGAAGGCTTTGTTTTAATCGTTTACAGTCAAGTGGTGACACTTGTTGCTTTGATTTAATAGGTATCTTCATAGCTTTGAATAATTGACACAAATAACATTATATATTTTTTTACATCGAAACGGCTGATCCGATTTGAGTTATAGTTCGGAATAATGTGTATCATTATCAGATTGAAGTTCTCTGAGAATTTGAATCCTCTCAGATGAAATATTTTTCACGAATGTTTTCCTCTGGCTTATTCTAATGGGATTTTTGAAAACTTTGGAATGAGTTTTCTCAGAAGTTGTTCAACCGATTGTGCCTCAAAACTATACAGCATCAAGTCAGATAGGGGTTCATGTGTGTGCCAAGTTTCAACTGATTTTGAATTTTTGTCTGACCTGTGGAGCGCGAACAAAAAAAAAAAAAAAAAAAAACAGGCACTTTTTTTTTCGGTATAGTGTAATTGAGTCTTCGCTTCGCTCATCCAATAAAACGTTGCTTGGCTTAGAAGTCATTCCAAATAATCAATAAGACTGTTTCAGTTGGATTAAAAATGTGAAACTCAAAATTTTCTCCCTGCGTGGTTGATTATGAGGCCCCCATTGTTGTGTCTGGATACTTTTCTAAATAATTTTGTTGCCCCCCCCCCCCCCCCCCCCCCCTTCTTTACATCTCAGGAAACGCCACTGGTTTTGAGAGTTTTTGTTGGTTAGTTTTTGTTAATTAGTATTTATTTTCATTATCATTGTTTATATTTTAAGTTTTGTTATTCACTTCGAGGCATTGCCACCGCACGTTTACGTAACTGCGAGTGTATCGTGAAAATAAATAAATGCACAAAAATAGTACAAACAAAGCAGCTCATCTTCCAGTAAGTGAAATAAAATATTTGCCATAGCTCATCTAATGGAAACCAAACAAGATGAGATTCTATCCATTCATCTCCCGGAACCTACTAGCATACAAATACCAACCTACGAATACTAGCATGCTCTACGGGATGACTGTGCGGCTACACTTATATCCACAGAAGAAGGTCATCTAACAACATAACAAACACAAATATCACCGTTATATTGGTATTGCTGTGGAATTTTCAGTATGCTATGATTTTCCCAGGCGTGGTTTACAACAAGAAATGCAGAGTTTGTCTTACAAAAAGCGGTAAATCTTCCAATTTTGCAGCGAGGTCACGTAATTGCCGGATTTATACAGTAATTTAGTTAGCAGACGGCCTTCTTCTTTCATGCATACAAGCATCCACGTCAGCGGCGTGCGGTGATTATTTTGCTGGGTATGCTACTCTTAAGAAGAACGATTAGCACAGACAGGGTAGTATGTGCGAAGCCGGTGACCCGCGGGGGGTTTGGGGGGCAAGGCCCCCCATTTTAGCCCCGCAGTGAATTCTTTTCAAACCATAATTTTAGGTGTATTTTGTTGACCTTTGATGGAACGTATGAATGGATTCAGATGGAAAAACAAAGGGAAAAAAAATATTTTTTCTATGGTAGACTTTTGCTCAGAGTGTTTTAATTTTTTTAAATGCAATATCACTGACAAGTGACAACAGATCGATTTGCCCTGGAAGTAGGTAAAAAAAAGTACATATTTCTCCACTTTTCCTGAAATAATCGACATTCATTATTGCATGGTTGCTTTGCGCTTTGACATAATGTTAATTTCGCTACGAAACACATCTTTATTTAATTGCCGTCACAACACATGATAAAATTAAGAGTGACCAAGGGACTCACTCACTGTGAATGTGATTTTGTGCTTCTATTTCCAATCTCACCGGTAGCGTATAGTGGTAGGCCTAGCGAGCTAGCCTTTTGCGCGTGTTCGGTCTCGCATGTGTTACTGTTTTTGATACACTGTTTTGTTTTGATTTACACGTCATAACGTTGATTATTATTCTCATCAATGTAGTAGTGGCTAGCTAGAGATTAGCCACAGTGACTGGGGTCACCTCTATGTGGTCGACGGTTACTTCCATACTAATAGGAGAATTGAAAAACACTGAATTTAATGATGATTAATTTATTACAATCTGTTCAGTGTTCAATATGAACTTAGCTCACTTGTTCATAAATCACCAAACTTCATACGTTTACATTTATGATTACTCTCATTTATAACCTACAAATACAATACCTAAACCCTTGCTCAAGTTCACACGTGACTATAGGCCTGGCCTAAGACTGCTGTACGTGATGTGTCCTAGAGAAAAATCCACGGCATGCGATCATTTCATCGCATACCAAGCCTACCTTTTCGCGATGTCTCCCCCGCTTGATGAGTCTGGGCTAGAATGGTAAATCTGCGCGTGTAATCCACTCCTTCGCTACCCTGGCGATGCGATGTTTTCACGGCATACCCAACACGAGTTACTCTTATTCTTGCGCTTGCAGTTAGCAAAACTATACTCTTAACCGAAAATATTGACCCGCAATTTCGAAAACAATTCACTAGATAATCTCAGAGAACACAATTCAATTAGAAGTGTAATGTGTAATTATGATTGGGTATGCGCCGCATACCCCGCATACCTGGAATGCACGGCCCTGATCCACGTGGCCAAGATATGCTTCATGTCCAACTATATACAGTACCAGGAATTCAGGATATATTTTTCAGTGTTTTCCGGAAATTTTACCACTGTGAATTAACAACGCTAATAAATAATAATTTGCAGCTTATAATTTTATTGACTTCACAACAATCGAAAATAAACCAACAGCAATTGCATTGTCCATCAGCCAAACACCCAATCGGTTGACTTGAAATTTATTCAAGACATTGGTGAGCCTGTTGATTCGAGAACCAATGAGACGACAACTGGTTGCCAAATCTTACAGTACAGTGTACAATGCAAAGCGTCACAAATGAAAGAGAAAGAAGAAAAGTACTACATTTGAAAATGTATACTCTATTCAGTAATGAACGGCATGTTTAGACTGGAACTTTTACCTAACTTACCAAAGTCAACCCTCCGTCAACAATATATATATACTATTACCATAGATATATACTAGGCAAACGCGTTATGTGTTTCCGCGTTGATGGATGAGCTGCATATCAACTTATCTTTGGATTGGTTATTATATATATATACACCTTGAGATCCAAACCATTACATCACTGCCATCTTATTTTACATTAATAATTTATATAATAATAAAGAAGGCTTTGTTTTAATCGTTTACAATCAAGTGGTGACGCTTGTTGCTTTGATTTAATAGGTATCTTAATAGCTTTGAATAATTGACACAAATAACATTATATATTTTTTTACATCGAAACGGCTGATCCGATTTGAGTAAAAGTTCGGAATAATGTGTATCATTATCAGATTGAAATTCTCTGAGAATTTGAATCCTCTCAGATGAAATATTTTTCACGAATGTTTTCCTCTGGCTTATTCTAATGGGATTTTTGAAAACTTTGGAATGAGTTTTCTCAGAAGTTGTTAAACCGATCGCGCCTCAAAACTATACAGCATCAAGTCAGATAGGGGTTCATGTGTGTGCCAAGTTTCAACTGATTTTGAATATTTGTCTGACCTGTGGAGCGCGAACAAAAAAACAAAAAAAAAACAAAAAAAACAGGCACTTTTTTTTCGGTATAGTGTAATTGAGTCTTCGCTTCGCTCATCCAATAATATATTACCGAGAAACGTTAATAAACGTTAAGAAGGCGTACATATTTGTGTCTCGGCAGTAGCTTCACACCACTTTGCAAACCGGGAAGTTTCTGCCATATTCGACATATATTAGTGATAATATAGAATGCCTTGCTTGGATTATATTTGTAAATGTCCAATATGGCCAACGAGATTGGAACGTGCAATATCGCTATCGGCTGCAGGAGTAACATATCTCGGTAAGGTAATATATATATATATGCTATAACGAAGGTTTGGCTATAGAAATCAGTGAAAAATCCAGTCTAAACATAGAGCTGAATAGAGTAGGTATGTATGTAACATATTTCAACTTTGCTAAATGCAGCTAGCACATATGTAATATGTATACATGTATATATAAATATAAGGAGAAATAGATTTATGGGAAAATATAGTTTCCAAGTTTCGACAGTTCTTAAATAAAATGTATCACTTCACTTTCAACATTCAGAGACGATAATCATGACATTGCTCTTCTAAATCCGAAGCAGGCTGATGGGTGATCAATCATCATGAGATAATGTCTGGATGCTTACTTGTTGACAATCTGATTTAACCTCTTCACGATTCAGCACCTCGTCTGCCGATATACAAACTTGGGGGGTCTGGACACGACCGTTTCATTCCAATAGACGCTCTTCGGGTTTCTACTTAATTATGATACAGTTATTATTTCACCAATCAACAATTAAATGTGAATCAGTCAACCATTGCATTACTGGCGTATAATGTAATGTTGATCATAAAAGAGAATATGAACTGTGATTGGGAGTTCTCGGCATATATTCTTGTCCTGCGTAAGAGTATATTACTGATCAAACTCTAAGCATGTGGCCAAAGGTTTTCTGCAAATGGTGCAGAAAATACTAAATTCACAAAAAAAAAATAGCAAGGGTAACAACAATACAAAATTACCGTAGAATTATTTCATTATCATCTTCCATGGACAAATGTAGTTGCAACAAAGTCCGCAAACTAAGTACAGACGACTGTCATTTGTGCAACTATGTAGTATTTCAACGTAGACCTACGCACCAAATTATTAATGATATAAAACAGTCTTTATAGAACCCATTGGGGTTTAAATCCAATAATTTTACCAATTGTGAAAAGGGTAGTCAAATCGTCACATGTAGCTGACTCTTTCAGGCTCTGACATACTTATTCTACATCTTAGTTGACATTGATCCAAGCGTGAACAGAACTCTTCGAGTTGCAGTTCACTTCGTATAAAGGCTAAGACAAGGTTTCCACTACGTTCACTCTCTTGTTGTTCGACACAGTTCTGCTCGGGAATCCCTGCGGTCCAATCACAATGCAGAAGGCAACCGAAAAAAATGACGGCATCATTCGTCATGAAATCATGTCGCGAGAAACGTACGTTTTTCGAATATCACGGTTTTTGTACAAAAGAGTTCTTACAAGTTATTGTGCCAACTGATTCTTAGCCACTACCATCGGGAAGGCATGGGTTTCTATTTTCGATTCATAATTGAACAACATTACGAATAATAATTTTTTATCCATTTACTTTTGATACATGACCTATAGGCCCCTAAGAGAAATGAGAACGGACGTTTAAACTGACAGCTAGAATTACAGTCTGCACCGGTACGGTAACGTAACGTGGACGTTGTGGGAAAAATATTGTTGAACGAGTCAAAACAATCGGAGTGGAAACCCTGCTTAACGCCTCGCAGGTAACATACTCTATCTCTCGCTCTCTCTCTCTCTTGCACACACACACACACCTGCACATCATCCATCACATAAACAATTCATTGCTTACAGAATGTAGAGGACCATTCAATCTGGCAAATTATGAATTTTCTATTGTCACAAATTAGTGATAATTATGTGTAAATATGTGTATTGTCACTTATTTACACTTCTATTAATTGAGGGTTCCCACATATCTGGAAAGTCAGTCAAGTGAAAAAGAGGTAGACCTACGGACAGAGTGAGAAAATAAAGAAACTAATAAGTAGTAAAGTACCGTAGTCCTGCACCTATTATTCAAATAGGTTCTATATACTTTCTTCTAGCAGAATTCCAGATACGCTGCTACTTATTTTTACAAGTCCGCATCTCAAGGCAGATTTCATGCTGAATGCGAAGAGGATATTTCTCAAGTATGCCTACCAAGACTCACTGTGATTTGCGACAAGTTAATAATAACCACACAATTACATATAGACTTGATCAAATGATGAATAATACTCTTCATTTTATGAAAGTTTCACCAATATTTGATCAAAGTTTGATTTGCAACCGTTTCCATTGCCGACTCCACGATCAACGGATGATCATACAAACAAATTGCAAACACAAAGTTAAATTTTGCTGTCAATATTTGGAGTCTTGATTTGATGAGGGGGCCTATCATTCAAGTCTTCTTGATTTTTGTTGCTAAAATATTGTGACGACATGATCGTCACTTACGTCACCTGGCCTACGTGACCAGTAGAGGGTGGGCTGATGCTGATTCACCTGGCCTACGTGACCAGTAGAGGGTAGGCTGATGCTGATTCATCTGGCCTACGTGACCAGCTGACTACGAGACTGCAGGAGGGAGTGGAAGCGGGAAGGAGACGACGGAACGACGAGTAGACTGGTGGAGTAAAGATCGTGGTCGGCCCAGTAGCGAGCGACGACGAGCTTATATTATTTTTGTAATTTCATTCAGTATATTATTATACACAAGTTATAAGGTGCTGTGTTCATCTTTATTTATATTAAAGGATATATAGTCTTTCGTTATTTCGACTAATGTTCAACATCATTATCATACCTGAATATAACGTGGCGCCCTTACCTAACCTAACATAAATGTATAACCCACCCCAGCGGCTGACTAAGACCTAGGCGGACGAGTCAGGACCGTGACATTGGCGACCAACGTGGTGGCAAAAGAAAGATCTACAAAACATTCCGGTAAGAATTACAATTATTACCATGGATTACACTCGACTAACACGAGACGAAATTGAACATAAGTTACTAGTCAGGGGAGTGAGTGGCCTGACAACAGTCACCGAAATGAAGATGACATTGGCGGCCCTGTTGAAGGACGAAAAGGAAGGAAAGTTAGCACAACCGACTACCAGCCTAGATGCAGCACAGGAACTCCCAATATGCCAAGAAAAAGCTAAAGAACTGCAGGAAGCGGTCGAGAGGTTCGTGGGTACCCGACAGGATACAGAATATCATAGGCTCGTCACTCGCCTAGCACATGTTCTTCGTAGACTTTCGCGCATCAAGACTAATGACAGCACACTGCTAACTGTCTGGTCGGGAGTGATCGATACAATATCATCTTGCTGTAAATGCCTGCAAACCAAGGTAAGCGCTGCCAATGAATTAAAGAGAGAGGAAGATGCCCGTCAAATTGCCGAGGCTCTGGCAACCTTAGGCCTAACTGGGGACTATAGATCAGAGACACCTAGAGGGAGGGAACATATCCCAGCCCGGGAGTGGGGGATAAAGTTCACAGGAGATGGACGAGGATTAAGCATGAGTGCTTTCCTCGAAAGAATTGAGGAGTTCTGTCAGTCTCGAGGCATGACTTAAGGAGAGCTGATGGAGGAAGCGTTCGATCTACTCGACTCCCCGGCACTGGTGTGGTTCAGGTCAGTGAGAAATCAAATCGGAACATGGGCCGAACTCTCAGAGAGGCTTCGGGTTGAATTCCAACCAGAGGACTACGACGATGACCTACTAGAAGAGATCAGAAGGCGTGTACACGGACCGGATGAACCAATGAATATATTTGTACCGTACATGTCGAACTACATGGCTCAACTTCAAACTCCTGTCTCAGAATCACTAAAGCTGCGTATTATTAAAAAGAACCTTGATCCATACTTTCTCGATAGACTGAGTCTCCAGACTATAGACACCATCCCAGAGCTACTGGAATTGGGTCGCAAGCTAGAGTATGGACGACAGAGAGTGGATCGTTACCAACCCCCGGGACCGCCACGGGATCTGATGGAACCTGACCTAGCCTATCAGGGGCGAAGGAGGAGGTTCAACCAGAAACAAGATATTGCAGTCACACAGGAGGTAACGACCAAAAAGGAGGGAGCCGATAGTCCTAGGCCAGAGGACCAATGCTGGAACTGCCGTGGCTCGGGACATAGGTATCGAGAATGTCGAGCTTCCAGGACCTTGTTCTGTTACAGTTGTGGAACACCGAACACCACTAAACCAGACTGCGGAAATTGTGCCAGGTTGGGAAACGGTCCACGGGGTCGGAAGTAATGAGGTGGAATCGGCCCCGAGAATCGACACCAACCAAACAAGCTACTTGGTTATCATGGCTAGATAAAGTGACGGAAATATCACATCTTCCTCAGATCAGGGGGTACCTGGCCCGACGCAAGGGAGACGGCCGACCCTACCTTGCAGTGAAAATACTAGGGAAACAGATTGTAGAACTCTAAGACAGTGGAGCTATCTGTTCCATGGTAGGCCACGAAGGGTGGAGGATTCTAGAGCAGTTGGGATTAGCACTGATAGACTTGGACGAGGTGGAAGTGAGAGTAAAGAATGGACAACTATGTCAAGCAAGAGGGAGAATAGAGGTACCCATTGAACTTCAAGGACGAGTGAGAGTGTTCAGCGTTCTAGTAGTACCTAATCTACAGTATCCAATGTATTTAGGCATGGACTTCTGGAAGAAGATGAAACTCATCCCGGACATCAATACGTGGACTTGGTCAGCAGGAGGGAGTGGGGAGAAATTAGCCACCTGTGAAGAGAGCAGATGGATGACCCAAGTACAACATGAGCAGCTGTATGCACTGGATGATGAATTGTTTGGTAATATGAAACCTAGTTCAGGCTGCACTTCCTGGGTGGAGCACGTCATAGATACTGGAGGGGCACGGCCAATTAAACAGACGTGTCATCCAGTGTCACCCATAATCAGAGAACGGATGCATAAGGAGGTGGACGAAATGTTAGCAGCGGGGGTGATTGAACCGTCAACCAGTCCATGGTCCTCGAATGTGGTCATGGTTCAAAAGAAGGGGGGTGGTTATAGGTTTTGTGTGGATTACCAGAAACTCAATGAAGTCACAAAAAGGGATGCATATCCATTACCCTATGTTACAACCATTCTTGACAACCTTCGCAATGCACGGTTTCTGTCTACGCTCGATATCAAAAGTGCTTATTGGCAAGTGCCGGTCAGCCATGAAAGTCGGGAGAAAACAGCTTTTACAGTTCCAGGACGGGGTCGTTTCCACTTCCGTAGGATGCCCTTCGGCCTACACAATTCTCCAGCCACCTGGCAGCGGCTTATAGATAGGGTTCTAGGGCCCAGCCTCGAGCCATACGCATTCGTATACCTAGACGACATCATTGTCGCGACACCTTCGTTTGAGAAACATAAAGAAGTCCTAGAAGAGATTGTGAAACGGCTCGACGACGCTGGTTTGACATTAAATAAAGACAAGTGCTTGTTAGTTAGAGACGAGATAAAATATCTGGGGTATGTGGTGAACCAACAGGGTTTACACGTGGACCCGGACAAAATCTCCGCAATTCTCCAGTATCCAAGACCCACCCGAATACAAGAGCTCCGTCGTTTTCTGGGTCTTGCATCCTGGTACCGACGGTTTATTGGTAACTTTGCATGTGTAGTTGCACCACTCACAGAGCTACTACAGAAGAGCAGAAGATGGAAATGGACGGAAGAATGTGAAACGACCCTCCAATTCCTGAAAGAGAAACTGGTCGAAGCTCCAATCTTGGCGTGCCCAGACTTCCAACTTCCTTTTTCGGTAGAAACAGATGCGTCGGGTAGCGGTATAGGGGGCGTACTCTCGCAGTCAACGGAAATGGGAGAACAAGTCATCGCCTATGCCAGTCGAACGCTGAACAGAAGAGAAAGAAACTTCTCAGCAACAGAGCGTGAGTGTTTGGCAGTACTGTGGTGCATTGAGAAGTTCCGACCATACTTGGAAGGGTACCACTTCCGAGTAATCACCGATCATGCTTCTTTGAAGTGGCTGAATAATCTAAAAGATCCAACAGGCCGACTAGCACGTTGGGCATTGCGATTACAAGGCTATGACTATGAGATGGTTCATCGGCGTGGAAAGGAGCATTCGATTCCAGATGCCCTATTGCGATTACACGAGGAAGAAGATATTGAGGTATTGACAAGCCAGTCGGATACCGAAGACGCTTGGTATCGGAAGATGCTAAGGGAGGTCATCAGTAATCCAATCAACTATCCGGAGTGGCGGGCGAAGAATGGAGAACTTTATAAGCGGCAGCCAGAGAATCACCCGCGATTACGTGGGGAAGGATGGAAACTCGTGGTTCCAAAGGAGGGGCGGCAAAATATCATAGGTATGTGTCATGACGAACCGACGGCAGGTCATATGGGAATACTCAAGACCAGGAAGCGCGTGGCACAAGAATACTTCTGGCCAGGGCAACGGCGGGATGTAAAAAACTATGTGCGATGCTGTCCAATATGTACTACCAACAAGCCAGAACAAAAGTGGCCAGCAGGTCTTATGGGGAAAAGAAAAGAAGTAAGTGCCCCTTGGCAATTAGTTTGTACAGATCTTATTGGCCCACTACCTAGATCAACGAAACAAAACCGGTTCTTACTAGTCTTCACAGATTTCTTCACGAAGTACACTCTGTTATTCCCCCTTAGACAAGCAACTGCGGCAGTCGTAACTAAACATCTGGAAGAAGATGTTGTACTGGTGTACGGGGCCCCAGAATATCTACTCTGCGATAATGGTACACGATACACAAGTAAGTCGTGTAAGGAGGTAGCAAGGCAATACGACATTCAGTTGCTCTTCAGCAGTTTCTATCATCCCCAGGCTAATCCTACGGAGCGAGTCAACCGAGTCATTGGTACTATGCTCCGGTCATACATCAAGGATAATCATCGACACTGGGACAGACATCTAAGGAAACTACAGTATGCACTGGCCACTGCCCATCATGAGGTGACGGCTTACACACCCGCATTTTTGAACTTTGGCCGCGAGTTGCGACTGTCGGGAGGATGCCGTCAGAGTGCCGAGGAGGAACTTATGCCGCAAACCAAGGGTACGGTAGCTCGAGCGAAGGCCCTGGAAGAAATGGACGAAATCCGGGAAGAAGTGACGAACCGGTTGAGAGCGGCGTACCTGAAGAATGAGAAGGTATACAATCTTCGACGGCGTCACGTGGAATTCAAGGAAGGGGACAGCGTGTATCGGAAGAATTTTCCACAGTCGGATACTACAAGGTATTTCTCGGCAAAGTTGGCTCCTAAATTCATAGGCCCCTTCATCGTAGAGAAGAAGTTATCAGCCATAACGTACCGGCTCCGAGACGCAGCAGGGAAGGCAGCGGGTACCTGGAGTGTGCAAGACCTCAAACCAGGATAGGGTGATGTGTGACGACATGATCGTCACTTACGTCACCTGGCCTACGTGACCAGTAGAGGGTGGGCTGATGCTGATTCACCTGGCCTACGTGACCAGTAGAGGGTAGGCTGATGCTGATTCATCTGGCCTACGTGACCAGCTGACTACGAGACTGCAGGAGGGAGTGGAAGCGGGAAGGAGACGACGGAACGACGAGTAGACTGGTGGAGTAAAGATCGTGGTCGGCCCAGTAGCGAGCGACGACGAGCTTATATTATTTTTGTAATTTCATTCAGTATATTATTATACACAAGTTATAAGGTGCTGTGTTCATCTTTATTTATATTAAAGGAAATATAGTCTTTCGTTATTTCGACTAATGTTCAACATCATTATCATACCTGAATATAACGTGGCGCCCTTACCTAACCTAACATAAACGTATAACCCACCCCAGCGGCTGACTAAGACCTAGGCGGACGAGTCAGGACCGTGACAATATGTAATATAATCTGATTTATCTGAATTATGTCCAGTGGAAAAGCCCCAGTGCTTCAGTGAAACCTGGCATATATCAGAGAAAACCATCAATTCCGGGAAATCCAACATTGGGTAGATGGGAGTGGGTTGGGACAAGATGAATCAAAGAAGTAGTAGAATGACGGTTCTGGGAACGATGCATCGAGGATTCACTGTACTGGCATTCTATAGGTGTGTAATCCTCAAATAGTGTGATACAACCCTGAATGAAATATTATGAAAACTAAAATAACGTAGCTGGAAGTAGCTGAAAAAATCATTCCTCAAAAACCTGAAAAAGTCGAGAGACTTTTATTAATGCTCATAAAAAAGTGGGAACCCTGTTATTTATTAGGCCCTATGTAGTTACGTGAAAATGAGAAAATGGACTAAACGATTGACTGACAAGAGTTATTTTTTTTTAAATCAACATCGAAAACTTGACACAAAGTCATTGTTTCCCTATACAAGCACAGGATGAAAGTTTACGTGACAGAGAGTGCATTAAATACCGGTAATTGTAGTTGATGATAACAATCATAAAATTGTACAATATACTTCCTGAAATTGACTGTTAATAAATAGTTTTCCTCTATTTTATACAACAAGAACACGATCTTGTGAGTAACGATCACGTCAACTGTAGGTATCGCCGACTATGACAGCACGCTTACCTCGACTATCTATGCAAACTTCTACGGCGGCAAAGACCAATAGCAAACGCCTGTCCAACGCTTTTAAATGGTTCGTTGTGAGTACGGGAGTAATGTGACTGTGTCCCAGCAACGTTTCCAGAGAGTTGCCGAGGCCTCCGCCGGAAAAAAGCTTCAGACGATGCCACGTTGACTGACGTATTCTGAAATGAGGAAAGAATTATCATCAAGAAGATCCACAACATTCAAGATGCCAATCTTGACACGATTGAATCATAAGGCTTTCAATAGGCCTAGTGTAACAAGAAGCCTGGAGATCTCTTGAGAATGCTTGGTAGCCAATTTAGCGTAATATCAGTTTTTTGGTGATGACTTTTGAACTGTATGATACAATTCTAATACAGGAGAAACAGATATTTCCAACATTTTCACAGCTATATAAGTCTGCTGAAAACTGTATATTTCCAGCTGAATTATCCTACACTTGAGTTACATTTTCCCCTACCGATAATTAGAATTGTGATATCTCATACCATTTAGAAGTTATCACTGAAAAAACAATATTTCGCAAAATCAACTCCCATGAACTCTTCATTTTTAGCAATGTAATTCTTATTATAAATACCAGAACAATAAAATTTAAATATCACGTTAATCATACAAATAATATCTATTATTGCAAATTACACAATTTTTAGGTTAAATATCATAGTAAATAAACAAAATGTTCTATTTTAAATGCTGGTATAAAAAGGCTGATTTATTCAACGTAAGGCTCACTAGGCCTACATTGAATATTTATATCCTAATTACAGGTAATTATCAGTGGCTGAAATGTTGTATAGGCCTACTAGATCAGTCCTGTGTATCATTCAAATTACATTGTCTTGAATATTATATTTGTTTAATTTTTATTTATTTTATTTGTTTTTCATAATTATGTAAACGCTCGACGTCACCGTCAACAGGTTGGCCTACGTTGTTCGGGAGTACAAACGTGTGCACGACAGATGAATGACGTTTACGAATCTCTAGGCCTATGTGTTATGTAAGCCTAAAAACATCCAACTAGATTCTGAACAGTCTCCAACATAACACCTTGAGTGGCTATGCCAGACTCGTTTACTTTTTACTACACATTGCTTTTGTCATTTTGGCTTGAAATGCTAGGCCCAACACATTTTTTAGTTAATTGTATGAATTAGGTGAAAGGGGAAGAAAGAACCACAGCTTACTGAGGTCTATGAGTAGTACTCATAGTGGAGAGCCCATTGATAGAATACACACGAAGATCACAGAAACACACAAGATTTTTACTAATTACTCGACATGGGCGTGCGCACAGGGGCGGCCGAGTAGGCCTAGGCCGTGTCTAATGACACTAGACATTAGACACGGCCTGGCCTGTTTGAACTTTTTCTATACTTTTTACTTCGACAATGTTTGAACATTTGAAAACAGGTGAACATTTGAAAACGATCATTGAAAATAAATAAATACAAATATTACTAAATCAGAAATATTACTAAAGAGAAGAAGAAATAGAGGATAGGCCTAGCAGTAGTGAAGAAGAGGAGGAAGAAGTCGGAACTGGCAGGAACCGATTGATATGAGAAGTCTGCCCTAGAAAAACTGGTGGAAACACCCCCTGGCCCAATTTAATTGGTTATCTGGGTTCGAGATATATATTACTAAATCATACAGATTAATTTTAATTAGCTCCAAAATTTATGCGTTTCACTAGTTTCAGCCTAAAATCATATTTCATTTGAATGACTTATCAATCAAGAAGCCACTGGTCGCCGTGATGTTTCTTTCAATATAATGGACAAATTATTAACATTCAATACTGAAAATATGAAATTTGTCACGTGATATTTACACTAATGAATCAGTTTTAGACTTCACTCATAGTGAATATAATACAGAATTATTCAATTTCATTTTTCTTTGAAAATTGAAGTCTACTCGTTTGAACCAGTTTTACTATGCTTCACATTTTGTTAGAATGTGGGAGCCGCCCGATGTCGTCATATTACTTCAATTGCAGGTAAATATATCGGCAAAGAATTTATCAAGATTCAAGTACGTCTACTGCCTTACAGCTGATAGTTTTTAATAATAATCAGCCTAGTAAATCTTGTATTATTTTGAGATATTATTGATTACAATACAATTTAGAAAATTCCCGTAACAATACCACGGTGAAAATAAAATCGAAGTTTCTTTTAAAATAAGTATTATTACTATTACTCATCATTACATATTACTTTACTACATTATAAATAGGTAGGCCTATATCGTGATGAAAATGTTTATTCTAGGCCTATGTAAAATAATTAAATAACAGAACTTGCTAAATAAATAACAACTGTTACTCATACCCATAAATGTTTTTTCATCAATTAGAGTACCTTTTGGTCCCTCAGGTCTCTTTTCTATCTACTCCCAAGACCCAAAATGTTCCCAAATATCAAAGTGTTTATGAATTTCAAGTCAGCTTTGAAAGAAATAATCTTTGTTTACTCTTTAATGTATAATTATCCCAGTGTGTCACAACAGCTTCTATGAAAAATGAAAACAAAAACACGATTTTCAAAAAATCTCCCTGCGGCTCTCCCTGAGAGCCCTCCCCTCACACCCCCCATTGTGGTATGGATACATTGCATTCACAGATCGGGTGCCGTACCTAATACAAGCTCCTGCGCACGCCTATGTTACTCGACGTTTTGGCTATTGGCTTGGTCACTGTAGAGTGGTGATAGTAATGATGACCAATTAGTGACCAAGGCAAGAGCCAAAACATCAAGTAATTTGTTACTTGTAAGAATCTCGCGTGTTTGTTAGTCATCTATTTTCTATCAACGGGTTCTACATAAGGAGTATTTCTACTTTTAAATGTCGGTAAGCTGCTGTTCTTTCTTTTCCTTCACCCAATTCATATAGGCCTACAGTGAAACCTTTATGCATCATTCTCGGATCCATTGTTTTCCTGCTTGTATCATTCATTTTTTCTCACCCCACTCCCATATAACCAATGTTAAATTTTCCTGGATGGATCGTTTTCCTGCATGGAAGGTTTTATTTTCCTGGTCCCTTGAAAAATGATAGATAGAGGTTTCACTGTATATCCAGCCTCAGGCTATTTTCCTATAGACCTATCACACCCAAGTTCTAAATGTATTAATTATATAAAGTACACAGTACATACAAGCAGCATTGGTACAGAGGTGCCAGAATATCCAAATGGTCCATGGTTGGGTTTCCAAAACTTTTGCCATTATCCAGAAGAACAACTATAGAGTTTGAATGATTTTCAAAAACTTCATAATGATGTCTATCACCATTGTCAATTAAAAAATCGAATATAGCGGAATCAATCAAGTCCAAGAGCCGAGGACCCGACTGCGGATTATATAATTTGGAAGCTTTAACTCTGTTGCAATATTTCATGTCCATTTCCCACCTTGCAACAGCATCTGTTTTATATGTTCGCTGCCACGGATTCCGATACTTTTTCAATTTAAACGAGTCGGGAAGCCACATTATTAAAGCACCTTCCATGAAGTCTTTCTTTGCACACACAGGATCTTGAGGACTGCAGTAGTAGCACACCCCATAAAAGCAAGTGTTATTTCCTTCTTGATAGAATGTGTCTAAAAGGTTGTCTGTAGCGACGGCCATAACCTCTCTGCGAAGGTTGACTTTACGTCCAACAGTGGGTGGACTTCGACGAAGTCCCAAGAGACAGGCAAGATGAAACGCAGCAACTTCGGCATTATGTCGATCCTTGCCTGCGTACACTGGGCCTTCGATAATTTCATCACGTGAGTACCTGATGCACAAAAAAGTTACCAAATGTTTTGAAACCACAATAGATACCAGTATTCTCTTTGTTTTACATTTGAATGTCAATGATTAAACTCACCATTCTGGTTTAAAAATAGCTTTCTGATTTCCATCCAATGTAAGCATAAGCTTCAATTGTGTACCTCTATTTGCATTTTCTGCTCGAATAATCTTGGTTGAGCATAATGTTCTTAAAACACTTCCTAGATGTGGCGCTGACACAGGTATGATTTCACGTGGTCCTACCCACTTATTTGCTGTGGCCCACAGATTTGTCGATACTTCCACAGTAGATTTCAAATCATCAGTAAGCTCTTTGAGAATTGACATGGACATTGGCAGCGACACTTCATAATAACGAGACGACAGCTCAGTTAATTTTTTATGAATCTGACTGGTTGCTAAAAGAGTTGCATTTCTTTGTAGAACAACTGATTTCTTTGCCACTTTATTTGCAACTGCCTCTGATTTTTTCTTCACACCTAGGCCTAATATTGCCATATCAGTTTGAGCATTAAAACCACGAGAACTTGACGAATTTATTCGAGGCAATGGCGAGTTATCTTCAACAATTACGTATATAAAGTATACGTTGACAGAGAGCACAAACAAGAAGAGAGTAGCTAAAGAAACGACTGCACACTGACGTCGAATTATCTGTAAACATAACCTATTAAATCAGCACACAATTTTTGAACCTGCCATTATGCTAGGCCTAGACATATATCTTTTTGCAGGCTAGCCTACGCTTAAGCCCCATCCCCATCATTATTCCAGGACCATAGAAAGTGAGGCTATTGTATAGGGCCACTGAGTACATAAATATCCCATGGTATGGTTCAATTCTTAGTCTATAGGGCCTACCCTAGTTAAGGCCAAACTTCCTAGTCTCGGAAGTGCACAATCAAGACCTAGGCCCAGGCACTTACCATTATTAAAGCGTTAAGTCTCATTTATGATGTGGTAGCTTGATTGAGTACTCTATTATCCATAACCTGCTATATAGTGAACCCTTTTATTCATAATAACACGAAAACGATCAATAATTACATTCATGGTATATAGCGTAGCCAACAACTTCTACCTTGCTATCTGAGATTAGCCATTGTGAAATTCCGCACAGCCTTGTACATTTCAAACACTAATCGAGCTATTTGTGATTAAATCGAAGATACATATTTTATTTATTCATTATTTTCAATTTTGTAAAAAATGATCTTGATTTTCCAAAATGTAGCGCCTATGTAGAATGAATCAACTAGGGCTACAATAGTTCTCTAAAAATGTGACCTCAATTTTCGAAAGAATATTTCCTAATATTAAAAATAAATGCAGTTTTCCTTGAATTGTTTTTTTATTATTTTCATCATAAAAAATCATCGTTTGTTATTTCAAAATTGGAGAAACTTATTTTTTCACTTATATTTATAACGACGCAAAATAGTGAAAAATAAGATAATGGAATTGGCATAACTTATTTAAATTTGTAATATACAGGTAAATTTGAAATCGATATAATAGGCTAGGTAAAATATAGATAAGATACAGGAAACAGATGGTACCATACAAAACAATATATATATATTGTTTTGTTATTATTATTATTATTAACTCTTGCAGTTGCACATAAATGCGCGGTGGCAAGTTCCCTATCAATCCTATCCTATCGCCTCCCTAACCTTCTGACGGAATAGCTTCAACCCTATTTCATCCTCCTCAAGTATACTTCTACTATATGCCCATTCCAATCCCTACCTGTCCTATTCAGGAAAGAGAACTTACCGACATCTAATCTAGCCCCCTTTATAACTACTGCTCTATCATGACTTCGCCTACCCCCATACCCTGACTCATTCCTTTCAATCAACCTATTCAACTCTCCCCAGCCCCCTTCTCCTTCCATTACCCTGAAGAAATTACAGATCCGATCCTCCTTTCTCTGTATTTCCAATTCCCGCCATCCCAAGTCTCGGATCATCTCAGATGGACTCTCCAATATTCTCACCCTCTCCCCCCTTTCATTATCCCCCCATTTCCACCTCCTAACCCTACCTGTAACCCTTCTAACTGCAATCCTTTGCACCCTTTCCACATCCCTCATCTCACCTAATCTATAAGGATCCCAAACTGAACTGGCATATTCCACCATGGGACGCACTAACGAGAAATAAGCCTTTTCCTTTATCTCCATACTTGTCCCCCTAAGCTGCCTCATTACAAAGTTTAGTGCATTTATACTCTTTTTTACTATTCTCTCAATCTGACTCCCCCACGTCCTAGACGTCTATCAAATACCACCCCTAAGTACTTGTAATTTTCCACTGACTCAAGTGACTTCCCTCCTACATCATACACTACATCAGCCCTCACTCTCCTCCTACCAAAGGTGACTAACTTACACTTCCCTTCATTTAACCCCATCTTGTTCAACTGAACCCAACAATTAAGTGCCGTCAAATCTGCCTGAATAGCTACTACATCCTCCTCTGTATTGATTTCCCTATAGGGCAGCAAAGTAGGCTGTGGCGCGGAAGGATAGGGTTCTAATGTAGGTTCATTCTTATGGGTAATAGCACGTACATGATTTTAAAACTGTCATAACTTCTAAACTATTAATACTACGGCTAAACCAGTTAGCCTACAATGTTCAGTAAACTGTTATCTTTACGATGATACACATACATTGTATCAAACGCCTGGTAAATTTAAACAATTGGATGATAAAAACATGCTGTAATTGCGATGTCGCCAAGCGAATGAAAGAGAGAGATAGTTGCATCGGAATTCTCACAGTGGCCGTGTTCTCAAGAAACTTGCTAGCTGCTTGCTAGGTATCGCTTGGCATCATCGCAAAACAGATGTTGCAACATCGTTGCAACATCAAGCTTAGACCGTCATGCAGGTGCACTCCTTCGCGCACGGCTATCGTTCGTTTTCGACGTTGCAATTACAACATGTTTTTTATCATCCAATTGTTTAAATTTACCAGGCGTTTGATACAATGTATGTGTCTCATCGTAAAGATATGTATTCGTTTGTAATAGATGTTCTGTAACTTTTGTTGTTGTATTTATATTGTTGTACAGTGTTGCAGGGGTTATATTAGTGCGCAGTTGACCCTAATATGCGCAGTTCTAAACTTGAAAAATGCAGCTCTTAATTTAAATTTGCGCAGTTGTAAAATTTAGTCCATGTATAATAAATTAATAATGCACTATAATAATAATAACACTAATAATAATGCAGTATGAAGCAACAGCCTTAGGCCTACATATTCCCAAATAGTAACAAGATACTTTGAAAAACAAAGTTTTTCAAAAACTTCCCTGCATGGCTGTGATGGAGGGGTATCCCCCCCAGTATCTGCGCGGAACCTACCTCTTTGTATAATTGATTTTTTCATATGTGCAGTTCTAAATTTGCACTAATACAACCACTGCAGTGTTGGATGGAAGAACGACTTTGTCGAATCCCGCACTTCCAGTATTTTTAATGACACTGAATAAAGACATTATTATCATCATTATTATTTAAATGTATGGGTTACTTTGAACACATTCATGTATACGATATAATTGGATGAGCGAAGCGAAGACTCAATTTCACCATACCCAAAAAAAAGTGCCCGATTTTTTTTTTCTTGTTCGCGCTCTACAGGTCAAACTAAAATTCAAAATCAGTTGAAACTTGGCATACACAAGTGTCCTTATCTAATTCGATACTGTATAGTTTTGAGGCGCAATAGGTTTAACCACTTCTGAGAAAACTCATTTCAAAGTTTTCAAAAATTCAATAAGAATAGCCCGAGGGAAAAATTCTTGAAAAAAATGTCATCCGTAACAATTCAAATTCTCAGGCTATTTTTGGATGAGCGTAGCGAAGACTCAATTTCACTGTACTTGAAAAATCGAATGTGTTTTTTTTTTTTTTTTTTTTGTTCGCACTCTACAGGTCAAACAGAAATTCAGATCAAGATGAAACTTGGCACACACATGAACCCCTATCTGACTTGATGCTGTATAGTTTTGAGGCAAAATCGGTTCAACAATTCTTGAGATAAATCATTTTGAAGTTTTCAAAAAACCCATATGAATAAGCCAGGCGGAAAAAATGACAAAGTGAATGTTCTACGAAAGTTTTCAAATTTTCACAGAACTCGAACAACATAATAATACACATTATTACGGACTTTTACAATAATCGGATGTGACGTTTCGGAGTAAAAAATTAAAAAATGCAATTTTTATTTATTTAATTACGGTACTTCATTTTTTTTTATTCGCTCATCCATCAACTCGGAAACACATAACGCGTTTTCATAGTAATATAATAATGATACACATTATTCCAAACTTTCACTCAAATCGAATCAGCCGTTTTGATGTAAAAATATATATTATGTGATTTTTGTCAATCACTCAAAGCTATTTAGATACCAATTAAATGCAAGCCACGAGTGTCACCACTCAAACTGTGAACGATTTAAACAAAGCCTTCTTTATTATCATAGAAATTGATAAGGAAAAATAAGATGGCAGTGAAGTAATGGTTTGGATCTCAAGGTGTATACAATATATACGTATATATATATATATATATATATATATATATATATATATATATATGTATAACCAATCCAAAGATAAGTTGATATGTTCCAGCTCATCCATCAATGCGGCAACACATGACGCGTTTGCCTATAGTTATCATTCATCATCACTGAAAGATGAATATTAAAATTCCTCCAAACATTTCACAGATTAGTTTCCCACTGTGGCCTGTCGGCAATGTTTTCAAAATTGATGGCATAATAGCTGGGTGCTGCTTATTTCCAGTGTAGGGGAAGTTAAAAAAGAATCTTTTAAAAAGTTCAGTTCATGTCAAATAAATTGATCTTTTAAAAAGTTCAAAGTTCATTTTCGTGGCTTTGCTGTAAAAGTTCAAGTTAAAATTCAAGAAAACATAAGTTCTCTAAGAAACTCACCTTGAAAATTGTATGGAAAAAAGGGTTCAAAAATAAGATCATCCACATTGTTTTGTGCGTCATCTTCCTCGGTGGTTTTGACAACCATCAACAGCGTTATCCATTCACATTACAATTGATTGAAAACTATCAAATTAACCAATACACAGTTCACTATTTTGATTTATGAACACTTCAAATGCGCGTCGCTTCCAGACGCTAGGACAATACAAATCAGTGTACAGCATAGTCTACATAATTATATTCGTAAGAATATATTTGGACTTTGAGTGTACAGTACACAGCCTACATACAACTACTGTACAAGTCACAACACATCAACCTTGACCGCACGTGACTGCCAGCTCGCCCGGTGACAAGTGATCACATGGTGAAATCCCGAACCTATATTATACATTCGGGATTGACCGTAAAATATTCAATCTCATTCGGATGGGGAAGTACGGACAGTGCGATCATGTATCATGTCGAATAGGATTATGACTTATGAGTGATCTAAAATTATGAACTTTCAAATGAACGTTTCATTCCGTTGAAGATCACTGAAAAATCGAACGTGAAGAAGGTTCAAGATCGTCGACTGTAAATGTAACAGGTTCATTGAAAAGTTCAGAAAATACAAACGCGATTGTTCTAGAAGTTCATTACCCAACACTGCTTATAACCACCCACTTATAAGCACTTATAGCACTGCAAAATTGTAATGCTCGGTGTTGATTTTGCTCGAGAAATTGTGATATTTCGTTAATGAATCATGTTCAACCTTCAGTTTTAAAATATGTGCACACTGTAATTAGTAATAGTGAAATACAGTGAAACCTCTACCCATCGTTATTCAAGGGACCAGGAAAACAAAACCATCCATACAGGAAAATTATGCATCCAGGAGAATTTAACATTGATTATATGGGAGTAGGGTGAGAAAAAATTAATGATACAAGCAGGAAAACAACGTATGAATCGAGGTTTCACTGTACAGCTTAATCTACATATTTAGTGCTAGGCCTACACAATACAGGGATAAATCAATGCATGGATTCTAAATACTGTAGGCCTACAATGATCCTCCATGAAGGTAAAAAAACTCATAATACACTTCTGTTCACAGTTTATTTTATCAAAACATAGTCAAGTTCATACAGTCATAATTGGTCGGAATAGAGCCAAACGTACATCATAATTTATACAGAATATAATGTTCAACATTCTGCTATCTACGGTATATACAGTCCTCATAATTCACAGTACCGGCGGGCAAATGCAATACTCGGTGAATATGTGATGACGAACAAACGGATAACCAATATTTATTAATACTTGCTGCCATGAAAGAAGGTTGTCTACCAACATAACAAACACAAATATCAATGTTACATTTGTATC
>CAXFZR010000014.1:0-32500 GCA_964007535.1 Brachyptera risi | reverse complement strand
GACGTGAGTATGTATATATGTGATAACAGATTACACCTATTCGATAAAGTTGACGAATAAAAATATTTGACTTTTCAAAACTGCATTGCTGCAATGTCATCTGTGAGTGAACTACCCACCATTGGTACTAGAAGATTCAACTCTGTATGATTGGCATTTCAATGCCCCATGTGAACAGGTCTTGGAAGTCCATTGGGGTCCTTGAAGTTTCAGCAAAACTAAGTAATCACCGTTTTTTTAAATTTTATACTTGGTAGACAACTTTTTTTTTTCATATCTACGATTAAATCTATAGTCGCTTCTCTAGGACGGGGAGCAGAAGAAATTGAAAGTGTACTTGGTATGAACAGATTGAAGTCAAGTGACACCGTCCCATTAGCCTGGTAGCATAGCTAACAATGGCAGCTAAATTTGCTTCATCGGTCGAGAAATCGAGGCTGTAAACATAAGCAGTAGTTGGCCATCGCATAGACAGGGGCGACACGACTATCAACATACACCAATAAACTCTTTCAACCTGCCGTATTAGAGAAGAGAAAGAACTGTTTTCCGCGTGTCTGTTCACATATCAATATAATTATATAACACAAAAAAAACGTTACTGCATTTATTATTGTATAGGCCCTATCGCTTCCAATTGGTTCTCACACAGAAATCTACCAGAACCTAGCATGTCTAGTCGCCTGAATTCGCAGCCGCGTGTGAGTCTCCCGAGGTAATCTAGCATAGACACGGATAAATTATCTGTTCAATGTGAAAACGTAACACTGAGTTCATCAATCTAAAAATGTTACACTGTGGGTATTTGGTAAACTGTGCGAACTGTGTAACGAGGTAACGTATTAATATGAAATGACACATATGACATGCTAATTGAATCCCTGCTAGTTATTAAAACCTGAGAAGGTACAACAAAATCAAAATACTAGCGACTTCAAAAAGTAAACCAATGTGACAGCTGGTTTGAGAAAAAAGGCTTTGACCTTCGAGTATTACAAGGCGACCAAAATTATCGAGCCAATGTTGAACACAAATCACTGAAACCAGATTGTGTAGCGACTAAAGGGACAGCTCTCTGAGAAGTAAACTGTTTAAAAAAATGTTTCAAGCTGGGCATTATCAAAACCATTATGCAAAATACTGGTACAAAATCCATGGACGAGTTACGCAGTGATACCAATGAGAAGTCTTGTATTGGAAAAAGAGTTAGATTTTAAAGATGCCCGTGTTTTTTTAAATCAATTAATTCACAAGGTAATACGTTTCTTTCAAATAAAGGGTCCAGGCCTGCGGCGTAAGAACGGAAACACTCACTACTGAAATTGTACTTCCAATAAGTGTTCACGCTCGGACAAGATACGATATGAGTAGGGGTGTGCGAATCCATGTTTTTTATTTCGAACCGAATCCGAACCGAATCTTCATAAAAAATACCGAATCCGAATCTTTTCAACATGCATTGTGAAGCGTGATAATGGGACAAACGACACTGCTTATCAAGTTACACTTGATCCAGGAAGTGAAAATCCTATCTCAGCATTCTCATAATGACTAGAAACTGCGAGGTATTCCACTGAAAACACGTTTAATAAATATTTTATCATGAAGAAGCATCATTTTCTCAATTCCCACCATTTTTATTTAACGCACAGTTGCCAACATCGTAGCTGCTTGCTGCATGGCATCTGTCATCCAACTACTGCGTGGTCGTGACGTGTGTGGTCTAACCCTGACAAGGACGAGACCAAAGGTCTTAGTATCTAACTTCGTTAACGACGTTAGATACTAAGGTCTTTGACGAGACTTTCGTTCGTCCGACTCGAGACGGCCGAGCGCCAATCGAAGCCGGCCATATATGACGACACCACCCACTCGTAGGCTAGTGCGCATCGCACATGCGTGATCTAGAAAGTTGACAATGCAATGTTGCCACGTTTTTGGCGACAAGATTCGAAATTTTCGAATCTTCTATGTTGGACCGAATCCGAATCTAAAAGTGGATTCGGATTCGATTCGAAAAACATGGATTCGCACACCCCTAGATATGAGTGTCTGCTTTGCTCTCCACGCGAATAAATAACGTAAAAATAACCGTTTCGAGTTGCTGGGTACAAACATATCTCCCGTGTGATTTAGAATGGTTATATCAAGACACAGCCTTGTTTATGGCCAAGAATCAAGGAACAAAACACTGGCTGGTAGGAACCAGAGTAGAGAGCCTATATATTATAAAAGAGAGTGGTCATGGAGGCTGCAGTGGCCATGCTTTTGCTAATCAAGCCTTCAATTTTATATGAGTATCAAGAGCTCTTTCTTACTTGAAAATGAAATGAATAAATAATCCATCATCATTTGCATATATAGGATTCTTAAACCTGCCTATACATGACAGAGAATGAACATTAAAAGAGCAGCAACTATATCTTTGCCAAAAAAGTCACTGTCAGCCACTCTCTTTCAGAATATATAAGCTCTTCAGACTATACCGCAGTCCACATCCTTTAATGAAGACGAACAAAATGCACATACTAGGGATGACATCGATTCTCAAAATCGGGAATCGATTCTCTATGCTCCAGAATCGATTAAAAATGGATTTTGGGTTGAAAAAAAGTTTTTTTTTCAAATAAGTAGTGTAATTTGAAACTTTTTTTTTCAACCTTCCTAAGGCGTTCACATGAAAAATGGCTGCTAGAGACTTCTTTGAACTGTACTGTACCATTTGGGTATTTCCGTCAACGTTCGGCTGTCAGACGTAACCGAAGGGATAGCTTTTGTCCAGATAGTAATACCTCAATACAGAATAATATAGACAACGAAATGAGCACTTATTACGACGTAAAGAAGTACAGCACTGAACCAAAAAAAAAACGATTTTTTTTTGTTTGAAAAATCGATTTTTTATTTGAGAATCGTTTTACATCAGAATCGATTCTTAATCGAAGTTATCCCTAGCACATACCTACAGCACGTAGTTTCTTTGCAATTACCCAGTTTACTTTTATTAAGTCTAAATGTCACAAACTGATAACATTAACTCATCATATAGACTAATTTACCATAACTGATTGTTCTTATCTATAATTAGATTATTATTTATTCGTATAACGTACGTAGCACGTCATTCACATTCGTGAGACAATTCAAATCCACAAGCTGATCATTTGTAATGGAAGAAAAACTACGTTGGTACTGAATCATTCTCTAGTTTCGATGTATGCGCTCGATTAGTCCTTCATATCATATACCGGTACTGAACAAAAAAATATATCATTTGGAGGGACAATTAGCTACAATAGAAACAATAAAAAATGATATTTTTCACTCTTTGAGAATTGTATAAAATAGTATGTCTACGCTCAACTTCGATGTTTGTGCCGAGATTTCCCGTCGTCCTTGTGCCTGTCTCTCGACTGTCGATCTTTCTCTCGGCGCAGTCCGTCAGAGAAGTCGTCGTCGTCCGCGCACCGCCGACGTTTCTCCTTCCGGTCTTTGTCGCGCGACCGGTGCGAGTCTCGGCCGCCGTGTCTCCCCCCCTCCCTGTTCCTCTCCCTCCGGTCCTCGGTCCCTCGGCCCTCTCTGCTCCCTCTTCTCTCGGTGCTGTGTCCGTGCTTCCGCTCCCTCGCCCGCTCCCCGTCAGTGCTGTGGCCCCTCCTCTGGTCACGCTCCTTGTCTCTCTCGGTGCTGTGCCCGCGCTTGCGCTCCCTCTCGCGCTCGGGAGCCTCCGGACGGCGGAGCCGGGAGAATCTGCAAGGCAAATACGTTGTCATGAACTGAAGACGTGATGATCGTGAGTCTGCGCTGGTTTGCCATGCACACAATGAAATTGTCTCGCTAAACAATCAAATTGAAACTGACGTGTTTTTCCGAGGTAGTATGGCGGTTACCTCTACACTACTTCCGTCTGTTTCTCGTGCGAAATAGACCTATCCCAAAATATTGGACAAACTCACGGTGGCAATCTCTTTTGGGAAGGTAGAAAGGCTTGTGGAACACAATAACTAGTCATGTAAACATAGCTTCTATTTTTTCTTTTCATAGCATTTAGAATTTGAAAAGTAGCACTTTGGTGCATCTATTATTTTTAAACATCGTTTTTTTGTAGCGCAACAACGTTCTGTAGCAAAACAACAGTACAGTACCGGTAAAACCACTAGATAACGTACAATAGGCATACAAGAAAAACACCCTAATTGGTATTTTTCAGAAAAATAGTCTCCATAAGCGGGTTACACCTACCCGGTGTACCTAAGGGTACACATCTGCCGCCTGCATTTGCAAGTGCACTTTTTTCCAGATTACCCAACTAACTTCACCCGTTTACATTACATTATATTATTACATTATATAGTTAGTTAGTGTTGTTTTGAGGCGCTCAACGGCTTGGTTATCAGCGCCTACGTTAAAACTCGTTATGATTATGAAACTCATCAGTAGATTCATGAAACAACAACATTTGAAAGCAAACTCCGATGTGAAAGGTCGGAACTCGCATTCACAGATGTGAAACAAATATTAACTACTATCTCGTAAGACTTAACAACTATGAACTACTTACTACTATAAAACTTATCAACTATATCACATACGTTATTTGAGCAACAGGCTCCGGTGTAAAAGGCCGTAACCTGTCGTGTATGAATGTAAAATAAACTATGTTGATACATAACTATGGACTACTTTGTGCTATAAAACTTATCAACTTAGCTACTTTCTACCATAAAAACTATAAAACTTATCTAAC
Organism: Brachyptera risi; assembly: GCA_964007535.1. NCBI lineage: Eukaryota > Metazoa > Arthropoda > Insecta > Plecoptera > Taeniopterygidae > Brachyptera > Brachyptera risi. The sequence goes on along the minus strand of CAXFZR010000014.1, from coordinate 27,756 downwards.
TATATCGAGTAAGAGAATGAAAATTGAAAACAGACTCCGGTTAAAAGGCCGAAACCTGTCGTGAATGAGTGTAAAATGAACGACTAGTATCTACTTCATGCTATAAAACTCATCAACTAAACTACTTTCTACCGTAAAACTTGTTCAACTATATCGAATAAAGGAATAAAAACACGCGCCAGTGTAAAGGCCGGAACCTGTCGAATATACTGAACGGGAAAGGATAAAAGATACTGCAATGGTATGACTAGATATGGCTAGACCTGATTGTAAAGCTCAGTCTCCCTGAGGAAAGCCATGAGGGTGTCGATAGCACCCTGATCATCCCGGAGGATCTCGGCCAGGTCTCCTGGCATGCTGAGACGGCGGCGCAGATCTGTGTGCTGCGGGCAGTCAACAAGGATGTGTGCGACAGATAGCGAGACATCACACTCGGTACATGTTGGGGGATCTTCTCGCCGGAGCAGAAACCCGTGGGTGAGTTGACAGTGGCCAATTCTCATTCTGGCCGTGACGACCTCGTCTCTTCGCGAGGAGCGGGAGGAAGAAGGCCACACACGGACAGAAGGTTTAATTAATCTCAACTTATTTCCAGTGATCGAGTCCCACGAAGATTGCCATTGAGACTGGAATGTTTGTTTGAACATGTTTTTCAGGTCATTAGGCGGCGCATGTCTGAGATCAATGTTTCTCCTAGTGGTGGCCTGTTTCGCGGCTTGATCCGCCCTCTCGTTGCCCGCTATGCCTGAATGCCCGGGTATCCAACAGAAAGCCACTTCTATTCCACTTGAATGTATTTCGGCTAATTCATTTTGTATGTTCTGAAGCAGGTTCTCCGTAGGAAAGTAATTCCCGATGGCCGCGAGGGAGCTGAGGGAATCCGAGCAGATCAGGAACCGTTTTCTCCCGTCTTTCTTGATGAAACGGAGAGCCATCAAGATCGCATAAAGTTCTGCAGTATAAACGCTGCAGGTTTTGTTCAGTTTAAAACATACATCTGTTGTACCTTCTGTAAAAGCGCATCCCACATTATCATTCAGTTTCGATCCATCAGTAAATATTGTAGTATGATCATTAAAATGTGTGGTAAGCATTGCGTAGAACGCTTGCTGGTAGACAACTGGTGCGGTGCATGATTTTGGATACTTGGATAAGTGTGTATAACATTGGGGCTGAGGCACAGTCCAGGGAGCTTTCTTACTGAAGCTGGACTTGATGGTGTCTCTCACATCAGTACCTATGCTTGCCAGTAGCTCTTGTAGGCGTATTCCCAGTGGTCTAGTACTCGTGAGCCTCGTACGGTGGATCGAATACCGTTCTATAGATGAAATGTTGAGGTAAGCTCTCAAGTTTGGAGGCGAATGAACACATGAGGTATTTCCTCCGTACTTCGAGTGGGGGTTCTCTAGACTCGCAATACGAACTGATGACGGGGCTCGTGCGGAAGGCACCCAGTGAGAGACGAATACATGTGTTGTGAATAATATTTATTGATTTCATGTAAGAGTGTCTAGCGGATGTAGCGGATGAGTAGACTATGCATCCGTAGTCCAATCTCGACCGGATCAGTGATCGGAAAGGCGCAGCATGACTACGCGATCTGAGCCCCATGAAGTCCCACTCAAAATCTTCATGATATTGACAGTCTTCATGCATTTAGTTCTCAGTTCTAGAAGGTGTGCTTTCCAGTTCAACTTCCTGTCCAATATCAGGCCTAGGAATTTGACCGAATCCGAACAGGTAATGTTGGTCCCTGCTAGCGCGAGATCGGGATGCTGCTGGACGCCTCGTAAGCGGTTGAAGTTCACGGACATGGTCTTCAGGGGGGGAAATCGAAATCTTGTTCTTTCAGCCCACTGCACCAGACGGTTCACGGTAAGCTGGATTTGACGTTCAGCGATACTCAGCTTGGGTGATCGGTAAAATATTGCCAGGTCGTCAACGAATAAGGAATAACTCATGGGTCTCTTATATGCATGATGCAATGCCGTTAATTGCTATCAGAAACAGGGTGCAGCTTAGAACCGATCCCTGAGGTACTCCATTTTCCAACGTGAACTGAGATAATAAAATTGAACCCACTCCAACATAAAATTGTCTGTCTGATAAAAAATTGGATATAATAATGGGTAGATTTCCATTGAAACCCCATGTATGCAGTGACCTCAATATCCCATAGCGCCATGTCGTATCGTATGCCTTTTCCAGGTCGAAAAAGACAGCCAGAAGATGTTGTTTCGATAGGAAGGCATTTTGTATTTGAGATTCTAGGTTCACCAGATGGTCCAGCGTGGAGTGGTTCCGTCTGAACCCCGACTGACCGGGAGTGATAAGATCACGTGTCTCCAGCACCCAAACCAGTCGTTTATTGACCATTCTCTCAAGGATTTTGCAAATACAACTTGTAAGAGAAATTGGCCGATAACTAGCAGCATATTTCTTATCCTTTCCAGGTTTCGGAATTGCAACCAGAATGGAAGTCAACCAGGACGAGGGAAATTGACATTGGGACCAGATTCGGTTGAGCATGTCTAGAATGTAAAGTAAAGAGTCCCGTGTTAAATTCTGGAGCATTTTATTGTGGAGCAAGTCTGGACCTGGGGCTCCATCACGAGCATCTCGGAGTGCTGACTCAAGTTCCCACATTGTAAAAGGTAAGTTGTAGCTCTCGTCTCCATTGCTATGGAAAGGTAGGTGCTTGGATTCCTCTAAATTCTTGATCCTTAAAAATGCGTCCAAATAATTATTTGAACTTGACACTCCCGCAAAGTGTTCGGCAAGTGCATCTGCAACACCTGCCGTCGACGTTTCTAATACACCATTAACCATGATCCCTGTTATAGGAGTGTGAATGTATTTCCCTGAAATTTTCTTCAATTTATTCCAAACTATAGATGGGGGGTGTATCTATTCATACTTGTCACATAGTTTCGCCATGACATTTTACGGGCTTGCTTGATTGTGTACCTCGCTTTGGCACGTAGATGTCGGTAAGCGGATAGGTTGATATTGGAGGGATACTTCTGAAAGTTACGTAGTGCCTTGCGCCGTTTTTTGATGGCCTCTTTGCAATCATCGTTCCACCAGGGAACTGTAGCGCGCCGAGGTTTGCCGGATGTAAGAGGGATGGACGCAGTTGCAGCTGTTATAATAACGTTAGTGACGTAGGAAACATGGCCCTGAACGTCCGGGAAGTCTTGATGAACAAAATGAACAAGTTCCCGAAAATGGGACCAATCAGCTCTATTCAGCTTCCATTTTCGGTGCGATTGCAATTGCTGCTGCATAGCATGTGCACGTATAACGATAGGGAAGTGATCGCTACCGCATAAGTCTGAATGCACGCTCCAATCGTAATCCATAAAAATCCATTATAATATAACCTATATATATATATATAATATATTATTATTATTATTATTATTATTATATAATCCATTATATATCTTTATTCACTGAACACAGTGTCATACATGAATATAATATAAATGTACAATTGTGTTATAGAATTTGTCATACGGTATATAATAGGAAGAAGATAAAAAAATATTGCACAAAAGGAAACAAGTTGGATATTGAAAGAGAGTTATGCACTAAGGTACACATCCTAAGGTTACTACAAGGGTACTAAGGGTACATACTAAGGTTTACATCTAAATTGGAATAATTTGTGGGAAAATAGCATCTATAATGCTTCTATTCCGAATATAGCTTCTATATCGTCAATACCTACATTAAAAAGTAGCGTATTCAGATGTTTGTAGCACTTTGTCGCCTTTTCAAAAACATAATAGATAGAGGTACGTGAAATATGCATTCTATTTTGGACTTTTTGGATTTCAAAATTTGAAAATTCGTATTTTGCAGCATTTTTAGCAAAATACACAAAAATAATGTTGAATTTATGAAAAATTGAAAGAACTACGGTAAATACCAACACTGTGGGTAGTACACTCTTAATATTGTCGAAATAACGCTGTTCGTAGCTTCCCGCGTGTTGTCCGTGTCTGGTCGGGTGATCGCTAGTGCCAAACGTAACCGAAGTAACCCGAGCACGCGGGGGCGCCAGATACTAAGTCAATACACCGTCCTATATACGGGCGCGTACCAACATTTTATTACGTACCTTGGGAGTTGAGAAATCGCCAATAAAACCTACATGGACTTTAGATGACGAGTTGAGATGAGGAAATAACAAAAAAAGAGTTTGAAACCAACACACTTTTCAATCTTGAGAAGAAAATATTCCAGGTACAGCATTTTATTTTTCAAGCTTTTGTTTTCAACGTGATAATGGTGGTCTAGTACCGTGGGGCCGTCTACCAGCTGCTAGTAACTCGCAAGCGACCACAAAGGTTATCTGTTAGGTTAGCAACAGACGCAATGTCGGGAGGGAAGTATTTCCAAGGGTTTGATGCGTTTGATGCAGCAACAAGTGCGATTGGGATCTATTTTCCTGTTTTCCTGCGGGCTTACCCGGATAAGACAGCTCTTGACAGTCCGCCTTGGGGTTATAAGTCAATACTAATGAGTTGTGTTCCGAGTATTACGAAATTTTTGTCAAGGTTTTGTGGAAAACCAATTATTTATACTGAAAAATGAATGTTATCTTTCTTTTCGTGGTTATTTTGTTGAATAGAATAAATTCGCTTTATACTGTTCAAAATGATATTTTTCGTGATAATTAGTGAAATAGAAAATAACTTTAAACACATATTGACACTATGAAATATGAAGAAATCATGAAATAAAATGTATTTGGGAGTATTATTTTTTCTTCGCATTTTTCGTCAATGCGAAAAACACGTACCTCGAATGATAGAACATCATCAAACATATTGAGACATGGAGAAATATCAGAAAAACATGTAAAAACCATTTAAAACATGTAGGCCCTACATGTCTACATGTAAACATGTAAGCACTTTCAGATTTAATCGCTTTTATACCAATTGCCATTTTTACATGTCTCCAACAATAACAGAGGAAACAGTGAAACCCCTTGGTATTTTTTCAGGGGACCAAACAAAAATAACTGGTTCACGTGAAGAACATACCGTACTAAAGCAACTACAGTGAAACCTCTATCCATTGTTTTTAAAGGGACCAGGAAAATAAAACCATCTATCCAGGAAAATTTAGCATTGATTATGAGAGTGGGGCGAGAAAAAATGAATGATACAAGCACGAAAACGATAGATTTGGGAACGATTAGGGGTGTTCTGGTATCCGAGATTTCGGGTCGGGTTTTTTTTTTCACCCAACCCGACCCGACCCGATCTTATACTCATGTAACACTAAAATCGAGTTTTTTGATATCGCGCGGTTTTGGTGCCATTTACTTCATTTGTTGACTGATCTACTGCAAACAACTACTAGAAGTTGAGTAGAGGTCAGCATCGTTCACACAAGATTGAAATATCTTTGCTTCCAGAGCTTTTTGAAAGCAAAGATGGAGGCGAATGTTCTTGAAAGGTGTTAGAAATTTGTTTCGACTTGGAATATTTTACCACGTAGGCCTAAGCTACGTCTATCTCGTGATGAGTGAGGAAGATATAGATGGAGATCTCTATTTGGAAGCAAATATAGATCACTTGACTGGCTCTAGGTCTATACCTTCAGTAGGCCTAGGCCTGGATCCAGTGGATGGCCTATTCGCGCAACTTTTTCATTTCGAGGTTAAAATACCGTGCTTTTCCTGAAACCCGAAACGAAACCCGAGTTTTTTCACACTACTCGACCCGAATCAAAAAAACACTACCCTTACAACCCTAGGAACGATGCATAGAGGTTTCACTGTATTCAAACTCCAAAGAGCTTTGAAGTAACACAGCCTTTTAAACTTATCAGCTAATAAGACAAGCATTTAAAGACTTGACTTTGAATAACAAATGGAGTCAAAATTATTTTCAAACTTTTCCGGATCCCATTCTGACGGAGACTTGACTTGATATTAGGTACAGTACTCTTGTTCACCCCTACTAATACTGTCAATTTGTTGGTAAAATCAGTTGGATCAGGACAACCATTCGAGGTCCACAATTTCATCACAACCCTGAAACTACATTTCAACAAATAGTGACGATATTAATTTCTTTACTTTTAGAGAATCGAAGAATTTGGAGAGAATTTAGAGAATGAGAGAGATGAATTTGACACACTGTTCGAAAAAGGAGGGGAGAAGAAGATATCACGAGTCAGCTGGGATGGAGAAAAGAAAACGGTGATTGACTACATCATTGCAAGCAGGGAATTAGGAAGATGGGTGAGTGACACAGCTGTGAACCCAACAGTGGCATTGGATGGAGACCACCGACTCATAGTGGCTACAATAAGAGGCGGACAGGAGTGGAAAAAAGAGTAGGTCAGAAGAAAAGCAGGGAGAAAGCAAGCCAAATTGAAAATACTGGTATGGAGACTGCAAGAAGTGAGTGTGAAAAGGGAATTTCAAAAATTGATCAAGGTGAGAGTACCAGAAGGTGAAATAAGGTACGTAGAAGAAGAATGGAGAGAATTCAAAGAAGTAATGGTACAAGTAACAAACGAAGTGTGTGGAAGGTCAAGTGGGAAGAGAAAAGAAAAGGAGACGACATGGTGGAGCGAGGAGGTGAGGTGTGCAGTTAAACAAAAACAGGAAGCTTGGACTAGGAAGGAGAAAGATAGATTGGCGAGAAATATATTGAAGTACTTAGAGAGGAAGAGAGAGGTTAGAGCATAATTTAGAAGGAGAAGAAGAGGACAATGGTAGACCCCCGTGAAGTTGGCCCCGCACATGAGCCGGATTCGATTTGAGTGAATGGCAATCGTTAGTGCTTTGTTAGTGCAGGTTGGTGCCGCAAATTTTATTGTTAGTGCTATATCAGTGCTGGCACTATCACACCGAATCTATGTGCGGGGCCAACTTCACGCTGGCCCCGCACATGAACGGAAACTATTGATTTATGGTACGATCATCTTGATTGACGTTAGTGCTCGTTAGTGCCGTACATTTTTTCGTTAGTGCTGTACTGGTTTAGTGCAGAAACGACATAAGCCATATGCGGGGCAGCCCCGCACATTAGCAATTATGGCGTTTTCATAGCGTATAAACTTTAGTGTTTGTTAGTGCTGGTTAGTGCCACAAAAATTTTTGTTAGTGCTAGCATGGTTTGGTCACAATTAAATATACAGTATCGAGATATGATTCAGCGACGGTGCTATCTATGTGCAGGGCCAACTTCACGCTGGCCCCGCACATGAATGGAAACTGTATATTTCTGATATGATCATCTTGATTGACGTTGGTGCTCGTTAGTGCCGTAATTTTTTTCGCTTGTGCTGTACTGGTTTAGTGCAGAAACAACATAAGCCATGTGCGGGGCAGCCCCACACAAGAGCAATTATGGCGTTTTCATAACGTATAAACTTTAGTGTTCGTTAGTGCTGGTTAGTGCCACAAAAAATTTCGTTAGTGCTAGCATGGTTTGGTCACAATTAAATATAAAGTATAGAGATATAATTAGCGACGGTGCTATCTATGTGCGGGGCTAACTTGACGCTGGCCACACACATGAACGGAAACTGTATATTTCCAATACGATCATCTCGATTGACGTTAGTGCAAGTTAGTGCCATAAATTTTTTCGTTGGTGTTGTACTGGTTTAGTGCAGAAACGACATAAGCCAGGTGCGGGGCAGCCCCGCACATGAGCAATTAAGGCGTTTTCATAACGTGTAAACTTTAGTGTTCGTTAGTGCTGGTTAGTGCCACGAACATTTTTGTTAGTGCTAGCATGGTTTGGTAACAATTAAATATACAGTATCGAGATATAATTTAGCGGAGGTGCAATCTATGTGCGGGGCCAACTTCACGCTGGCCTCGCACATGAACGGACACTATATATTTCTGATACGATCATCTTGATTGACGTTAGTGCTCGTTAGTGCCGTAAATTTTATCGTTAGTGCTGTACTGGTTCAGTGCAGAAACGACTCAAGCCATGTGCGGGGCAGCCCCGCACATGAGCAATTATGGCGTTTTCATGACGTGTAAACTTTAGAGTTCGTTAGTGCTGGTTGGAGCCACAAAAATTTTCGTTAGTGCTGGCATGGTTTGGTCACAATTAAATATACAGTATCGAGATATAATTTAGCAACGGTGCTATCTAGTGCGGGGCCAACTTCACGCTGGCCCCGCACATGAACGGGAACTGTATATTTCTGATACGATCATCTTGATTGACGTTAGTGCCGTGAATTTCTTTGTTAGTGCTGTACTGGTTTAGTGCAGAAAGGACATGAGCCATGTGCGGGGCAGCCCCGCACATGAGCATATATGGCGTTTTCATAACGTATAAACTTGACGTATAAACTAATGTTCGTTAGTGCTGGTTAGTGCCATGAAAATTTTTGTTAGTGCTAGCATGATTTGGTCACAATTAATTATACAGTATCGAGATATAATTCAGCGACGGTGCTATCTACGTGAGGGGCCTACTTCACGCTGGCTCCACACATGGACGGAAACCATCGATTTATGGTACGATCATCTTGTTTGACGTTAGTGTTTGTTAGTGCCGTAAATTCTTTCATTAGTGCTGTACTGGTTTGGTGCAGAAACGACATAAGCCATGTGCGGGGCAGCCCCGCACATGAGCAATTATGGCGTTTTCATAACTTATAAACTTTAGTGTTCCTTAGTGCTGGTTAGTGCCACAAAAATTTTCGTCACTGCTAGCATGGTTTGGTCACAATTAAATATACAGTATCGAGATATAATTCAGCGACAGTCTACGTGAGGGGCCATTGTCACGCTGGCCCCGCACTTGAACGGAAACCATTGATTTATGGTACGATCATCTTGATTGACGTAAGTGCTCGTTAGTGCCGTAAATTTTTTTTCAGTGCTGTACTGGTTTAGTACAGAAACAACATAAGCCATGTGCGGGGCAGCCCCGCACATGAGCATATATGGCATTTTCATAACGTATAAACTTGTGAGTTTGTTTGTGCTGGTTAGTGCCACACAAATTTTCGTTAGTGCTTGCATGGTTTGGTCACAGTTAAATATACAGTATCGAGATATAATTCAGCGACGGTGTAGTAAACCAGTTCAGCACTAACGAAAAAATTCACGGCAATAACGAGCACTAACGTCACTCAAGATGTTCGTACCATGAATCAATGTTTTCCGACCATGTGTGGGGCCAGCGTGAAGTTGGCCCCGCACATAGATAGCACCGTCGCTGAATTATATCTCGATACTTTATATTCAATTGTGACCAAACCTTGCTAGCACTAATGAAAATAATTGTGGCACTAACCAGCACCAACGATCACTCGAGTTTATATGATATGAAAACGCCATAATTACTCATGTGCGGGGCTGCCCCGCATATGGCTTATGTCGTTTCCGCACTAAAGCACTAACGAAAAGATTTACGGCACTAACGTCAATCGAGATGATCGTATCAGAAATTCACACTTTCCGTTCATGTGCGGGGCTAGCGTGAAGTTGGCCCCTCACGTAGATAGCACCGTCGCTGAATTGAATCTTGATACTGTATATTTAATTGTGACCAAACCATGCTAGCACTAACGAAAATTTTTGTGGCACTGAACAGCACTAACGAACACTAAAGTTTATACGTCATGAAAATGCCATAATTGCTCATGTGCAGGGCTGCCCCGCACATAGATATCACCGTCGCTAAATTATATCTCGATACTGTATATTCAACTGTGACCAAACCATGCTAGCACTAACGAAAATGTGTGTGGCACTAACCAGCACTAACGAACACACAAGTTTATACGTTATGAAAATGCCATATATGCTCATGAGCGGGGCTGCCCCGCACATGGCTCATGTCGTTTCTGCACTGAACCAGTACAGCACTAACAAAAAAATTTACGGCACTGACGAGCACTAACGTCAATCAAGATGGTCGTACTACAAATCAATGGTTTTCGTCCATGTGCGGGGCTGCGTGAAGTTGGCCCCTCACGTAGATAGCACCGTCGCTGAAGCAAATCTCGATACTGTATATTTAATTGTGACCAAACCATGCTGGCACTAACGGAAATTTTTTGTTACTTACCAGCACTAACGAACATTGAATTTTATACGTCATGAAAACGCCATATATGCTTATGTGCGGGGCTGCCCCGCACATGGCTTATGTCCTTTCTGCTCTAAACCAGTACAGCACTAACGAAAAAATGTACGGCACTAACGAGCACTAACGTCAATCAAGATGATCGTACCATAAATCAATGGTTTCCGTTCATGTGTGGGGCCAGCGTGAAGTTGGCCCCGCACATAGATTCGGTGGCGGCTGCATGGCAACAGAAAAGAGTGCCGGAAGATTGGGTGAAAGGGGTAATAACTAGTGGTGTGCAAGCACTCGAATTTTCGAGTTTCGAGTTCAAATTCAGCTGAACTCGAAAATTTCGAGTTTGATTTTTTTTTGAACGTTTTTTTATTCCATTATTTCAGAGTTCAGAAGTCGGCTACTGATAAGAAAATAACGGCCTAACATTGGTCAAAAACACGTTTTTTATTTTTGTAATTTGGCAGAACATACTAAACTTATAGACTATGAGCTAGTAATCGAAATCATCCCCCCCTTGGCGGCGGAAGGTTTGAGAATGGTTTCTTATAGATTTTTTTACGCTCTTTCCATTTCTGCTTGTTGGATGCTCGAAAGCCGGGGGGTTTGGCTTCCAGGGGCGTCCAAACCTTGATCAAGTGTTTGACTCAGTGCAAGAATCATCAAATTAACCTTGTATAATGGAACAATTTCGAGTGAAAATCGATGAGTTTCCATAGAAATTTGAATTTTGAACAAAGTGTATTGAAAAAAAAATCGAAAATGGATCGCCATTTCGGAAAAATATCATAAGTAATGAATTTGGTGGAAATTTGTTTTAGATGCAATATTGGCCACCCTTTTTTGGGGGCAAAAGTTTAAAAGATATTTTCTGAGAGAATATTGTACACACATTTTTTTCATCTCTGTTGAATTATTGACATTATGTGGGTTTGACTTCCAGGGGTGTCCAAACTTGGGTCAAATTTTCGAATTTGGTGAAAAATTAACATTCATCAGGAGTGTGAAGTCGAGTAATTTCGAGCATAAAACAACATATTCTGATTGAAATTTCGATTCAAAAGCGATTCCCACTGAAAAAAAAAGAAAATTCGCCGGCATTTTGAATATACGTCACAAGTGATGAATTTGGTGAAAAACATATTATGGGCAATATTGGACACCCTTTTCTGAAGGCAGAAGTTATAAGAGTGTTTTCTGAGAGAATATTGTACACTCTGTTCATTCATACTTGTTGGAGTATCGACGAACCATGGGTTTGACTTCTAGGGATGTCCAAACTCGGGTCAAATTTTTGAATTTGATAAAAAAAATGAAGTCAAGTATATAGTTTGAAGTCGAGTTATTCCGAGCACAGTACAACATAGTCTGACTGAAAATTTGATTTCAAATGAATTTGTATTCTAAAAAATTATAAATTCGCCGCCATTTTGAAAATACGTCAAAAGTAATGAATCTGGTGAAAATTTGTTTCAGAAGCAATATTGGCTACTTTTTTGGGGGGCGAAAGTTTTGAAAGTGTATTCTGAAAGAATATTGTTCATTCTGTTCATTTATCCCTGTTGGATTGACAAAATTTCAAGGGTCTAGATTCCAGGAGCGTTCAATTTGATAGGTGATTTCTCTGTTTTCTCATCCATTTTTTTGTTTTATTATGTATTTTTCTGGTCATGCCCATTAAAATGCTACATATATAAATATTGAAATGTTATTGATTATGATATCTCCATTGATGAAATACATATCCGATTGAAAAAAATAATGATAACACTTGCTATTTTTGAAAAATAAGATGCACATATTTTAAGCATACAATAATCATCATCTATTTTTGATGAATTGTTAAATTGATGAAAATTAGAAACTCTGAAGATGAAATAACAATTCTTGCTTATGCGAAAATGTTTCAACGATATGTCAGTGTGGCCCGTGGTCAATGTTGAATGTGTTGAACATGTTGAAGACGTTGAATATACCGCTGTTCCATGGAAATGGATGGAAATCAGTAAATGGTGAGCTCATAATGAAATGGACTGAATGTGATGTACCGTATTTACGCGATTGCAGTCCGCACCCTATTGTAGTCCGCACCCTAGTTTTTTCAAGTAGGTTTTAGAAAAGTACTTTACATGCGATTATAGTCCGCAGAGAAATACACATACTTAAACACGTGAAAATCGAGTTAGCGTAGCGACTACGACACGCCTGCTTACACTACTGGAGTTATACTGGCGCATGGCAGTGACACTGAACTGACATCTCAGCACATTTCAGTCACTTGGTCTTAGCTGTGTGCAGTGCGATGCGCTCTCGGTCGACATACCTGCCCCCCGCCCCCGCCCGCCCACCCGAACATCAACAAAACAAGCAAGGCGGATCGCACGCCAGCCCGCCAGTCAAGGTTAACCTTGAGACAAGGCGAAGTATTGCGCATCACTTGGAGACATTTGACAGAATGGCGTGAATTTTTTTTTTACGCGCATGGAAATCCGTCATCGATTGTAGTCCGCACCCCTGTTTTAGATTTTCTAAATTTGGAATATACCTGCGGACTGTAATCGAGTAAATACGGTATTTGAATTGAACTGGTGGACTTGTTGCACGGGTCGTTGATAACAGATAAGGAAGATGTTGGCGGAGACCTTGCAGAGGTAGACGATTCACTTATTGACGACGTATTTGAAGACGAGGAATTGTCCTTCTGACTTGATAACAATTATAACTTTTTGTGTTTCCCTCTAAATAAGATTGATGCAATGATTGGTAGTTCATGAAGTCTCAGTTCGTTAGTGTGAAGGCCCATTCACATTTTACAACAAAAATAGGAGTAAACTTAGCATTAACAGTAGTGCAATTATTTGGTAGTTATTCACAACTACAATTTGGCAGTAAGAAACAGCCAATGAAATGGCTTCTTCACATCAGAAGTTCATCTGCTTTATCTTCCTCTGTGCAATTATGTGTAGTTTTTAGGTGAAGCTAAAGGTAGATGTGGTAGGCCCTGATATAATTCATTCCCTCGAATTTCAATTGTAATATCATGGATACAATTAAAAGTGTGGCACAAAAAATGGCGAATTAAATGGGGATATATTCAAGACAGCCTGCAGACATCGTCCGAACGACAGACGCCTGCGGCACGCCGAACGTTTACCCAAATCTGATTGGTTAGTGCGTATGTAAGAATCAAGAGCAAGATTTGAAGTTTGCAAACCTTGCTGTTCACTTCAATCGTTAGTGCTAATGCGTCGCATTGCGAAAGGGATGCATGAGGGTTCTAAAACAAATATTGCTGCTGATGCCAAGTTTACTCCTAATTTTGGTTGTGAATGGGCCTTTGGGGTTCAAAGACGGGTCGACAGCAAGTCATTTTGCGCCTGTGTTCATGCCTGTGTATTTTGCCAAAGTTGACGACGTTTGTGATGGTTTCAAGCATATGGAGGAGAAGGGGAAAAAAGAGAAAAGTAAGAGATGACGGAAAGAAGACGATAGATGAAGAGGAAAGTGACAAGACAATGGAATCAAATAGAATACAAACGCAAGGCTCAGTACTCCCTTTATATACTTCGATCATCATCATTGAGACGTTCCGAACTTGGTCTGTACCCTCATCCCAGACCTTATCGCCTTGGGTGACCATTTTGGGAGCGAATAAATTGCTCCCGGCGTCAGCTCTGGAGCTACTCAACCCCCACACCAAAATAATCAAGAGGTGCCGCTCCTAAACTGGCTCAATGATTCGACCTCTGCCGTAATTTAGCAACAATTATCGTGTATGAAGTATTTTATATCAATAAATGATCATGAAATGTAAATTCTGTCATTGTTCATCTTCTCTGTAGCAATAATCACACAAAATTATGATCATTGCTATTGATAATTTTATTGCCGTTTCAAAAATGTTGAACAGAGACATTTCATTATAAACAAAGTTTGATTCAATGCAGTGATGTAGATAATCCTAATGAAAAACAACTCGTATACGGAAGCAATTTTCTTTGAGATATGAACATCATTCTGAAATGAATCCACCATTTCCGATATCGAAGAGTAACTGGAAAGAATCGTATAATAAACTCTATAAGCATTCACTTTCAGAACTTTCGCGATGCGATTTTCTTATCCATAATTACTCCAATTCCATCACTACTTAATTTTTTCAAAATGACAAATATCATTTTTTCAAACTGAATGTATTCATCTGATAAAACTTCGGTAATAATGAAGACTATGATTCCCAATATCAAATATTCTCACAATGTTTCATGTTGAAACGACTAAATTTGAGATGATGCAAATTGACAAGCGTTTGGACACCCCTGGAAGCCAAATCCACCAACGTGATTCAATATAGCAAGCAGAAATAGAAATATCATACTATATTCATCAAAAATTTACTTTCATAATTTTTTCCTCTGTAGGAGGTAAGGTGTCAAAACCAATTTTTGCAAATTCATGGCTTGCGGAGTATTTTCAGAATGGCTGCTGATTTTTCATTTTTTCTCACTGAATTATGTATATAATCAAAATGAATGATAATTCAGATGAAAAAAATGCCTGAAATCACCTTTTTTCTCACTCCCAAAACCTTCTTCTGTTTGACAAAATCAATTTTTTCAGACAAGTTTGGACGCCCCTGAAAGTCAAACTCCCCGGCTTTCGAGCATCCGATCAGCATGAATAGAAAGATCGTACCATATTCTTTCAACATATTTTCTTAAAATTTCCGCCCCCATCGAAGAAAAGGCAAGATTGAGTCAAGAACAAATTTCCGTCAAATTCATGACTTGTGACGTATTTTCAAAATAGCTGCTAAATCTCCTCTCTTTTTCTCTGAAATATGTTCATAATTGAAATGACCATGAACTCAAATGAATTTTTGTCTGATATAACTTTTATTCTCACTCCCAATAACATGTTTTGTTTTACAAAATCAAATTTTTTACCAAAACTTTGGACGCCCCTGGGAGCCAAACCCACTGGCTTTTGAGCAACCAACAAGCATGAATAGGAAGATCATACCATATTCTTTCAATATATATTCTTAAAATTTCCGCCCCCATAGGAGAAAAGGCAAGATTGAGTCAAAAACAAATTTCCGTCAAATTCACGACTTGTGACGTATTTTCAAAATGGCTGCTAATTCTCCTCTTTTTTTCTCTGAATTATGTTCATAATTGAAATTACTATGAATTCGAATGATGTTTTGTCTGATATCACTCTTTTCTCACTCTCAAAAACATGTTTTGTTTTACCAAATCAAATTTTTCACCAAACTTTGGACGCCCCTGGAAGCCAAACCCACCGGCTTTCGAGCATCCAACAAGCAAAAATGGAAAGAGCGTAAAAAATCCTATTAGAAACTATTCTCAAACCTTCCGCCGCCGAGGGGGGGAGGGGGGGTATATGTTGGCTCAAAGTCTATTAGGAAGTGTTTAAAATTGACCCTCTATAGTAATATGTCGTGCTTATAGGCTTATACTTGAGCAGTGAAATAGCTCGTTTTGTTGACAGATATTACTAGGGATGTCGGAGGGTAGAGAAATTCCTACCCGCCTGTATTACATGACTCCTAACCGGGTTTTCCTCCCGAAAAAAAAAAAAAAAATCATCAAGACCCTATATCACCTATAATAAAAACCTATTCATAAAAAGACGCTTCATTTTCCTTGATCCAATCATCACTCTCTAGAGCAACAAGACCTCTAACCGCAAGGCTCGGAAGCACAGCACACTGATGAGAATGGTGCAATCACACTAGCACATTGTTCCAACAGGAACAGCTGATAATCGGAGGGGGGGAGCGGCGGGGATACGCAAGACTTTTGCAAGAGCGCATTTCTTTTATGGTGACGAAAAGTAATTCCAAAAATGAAGTATTTGAAAATTTAAAAAGGCAATGATCGCTTTTCATTGTTTGGACCAAAAAAATGCCATTTCAATAATATTCCCTTTCTAACAATGATAGAGAAACAAACAAATGTCAAAAGCACATTTAAAGTAATGCCACACCAGCCAGTCATCTGTACGGCGTCGTTTCGTTGCTAGAGCATTCTTGTCAACTGAGCTGTTAAGGACACTGAACACATGGCTGCTGTACTGATGGCTGGACATATAGAGACGAGGTGCAAGAGAAAGTAGAAAGATGGGAAGAAATGACAGGAGTTTGGGATGAGAATTAGCGTGGAAAAGAGCAAAACAATGGTGATGAGCAGAGAGAAGAGAAAGATTGAAGAAAAAGTACAGCTGCAGGGTCAAGAACTGGAAGAAGTAGAAGAGTTCTCATACTTGGAAAGTATTGTCAGAAATAAGGCAAAAGTAGAGCTAGAAGTGAATAAGAGAATAGCTAAGGCGGACGGGCTATTTCAAAAAGTAAGGAAGCTGATTTGGAATCAAGATTTTCCAAGGAGTGGGAAGATACTCATTTATAATGGGTACTACCGGTACTTGCCTATCTTGACATATGGAGCAGTTACATGGTCAATCAACTGGAGAGAAGAAAAGAAAATGGAGGCAGCAGAAATGAAGTTTGTAAGGAGCGTAGCAGAAGTGTCAAAGTTGGAGAAGAAGAGAAGCAGTAATATAAGGAAGTGGGAGTGGAAAGGTTATCATTTAAATTGGAAAGGGAGAGACTTAGGTGGTACGGGCATATGCGGAGAATGGAAATGGAGAGAATACCGAAAGCAATGTTTGAGATAGTAGAAAACAATGGAGCTAAGAGAAGAGTTGGAAGACCAAGAGAAAGGTGGCAAGAGGGAGTCGAGTTTGGGGTAGTGAACCGAGGAGAAAAATGGGAAGAAGTGGAAGACGAGAGATGGTGGGAGAATAGAGAACGATGGAGGGAGCTCGTAGGAAGAGAAGAAAAAATAGAGGATAGGCCTAGCAGTAGTGAAGAAAAGGAGGAAGAAGTCGGAACTGGCAGGAACCGATTGATATGAGAAGTCTGCTCTAGAAAAACTGGTGGAAACACCCCCTGGCCCAATTTAATTGGTTATCTGGGTATGAGATATAGGCTATACAGTGAAACCTCTATCTATCGTTTTTCAAGGGACCAGGAAAATAAAACCATTCATCCAGGAAAATTTAACGTTGATTATATGGTAGTGGGGTCAGAAAAAATGAATGATACAAGTAGGAAAACGACGGATCTGGGAACGATGCATGGAAGTTTCACTGTATATATTAGAGAACACTGGAAACCACCTCAATTTTAGAAATTTTAATTTTAATTTGTCCCCCAGGACACGGCCCTTTTTCTGAGTCGTGGACATTACTCGACTCTGTTCAATTTTCTATACAGAATCAGTAATGCCTACATCATGACTCACGGTTTCTGTAGATAAAAAAATTACCAATTTCTCAATTTCACACGGTGATTTCCAGTTTCCTATAAAATTAGAGAAATACATAACGTCATCGTTCGTCAAAATCCCGTTCCACGGTTCTGACGTCCTTATGTCGCTACCCACCTCTCCGCCTCGCCGAACGACACCTCCTCGTCGGGAATGTGGCGCGCCTCCCTAGCGGACGCGACCGTCGGGCGGGGCGGCGGCGCCTTGACGACCTTGACTGGGGCGAGGGCGGGGGGGAAGCGTTCGGCCATCTTGCGCTGCAGCGACTGCTGTATGGGCACGGGGATGCGAGGGAACAGCGTGGAGAACCACTCCAGCTTGGTGAGGAACGCCCGAAGCATGTCGCCGATAGTCATTACCTGGCCGCCGCCGGCTTTCACGTCCATCTCCTGGACACACAGACACAAACACGTTTGTTGATTACCGTCACAATTTACGTTTCTGTGCATTGTCGAGAAATGACATCGTTGAGAGGACATCGCAACCTGGAAATTGGATTTCAACTCATGATTACGATATTTATTTTCACAATTTAAAAGAAAACTGGAAATTATCATCTCAATTTCAGAAATGACGATTCATTTCTCGGTCCTCCGTAGACAGTACTCAATTGTTTATATTTCTATAGGGAATCGGTAATGCCTACATCATGACTCATGATCTCTGGAGGATGTAAATATTAATTACAAAATCTGAAATTGAGATGATTGATTTCTAGTTTTCTCTAAAATTGGGGAAATAATTATTGCCAATATTAATTCAAATCTAGCTCAGTATTGTGATGTCCTATAAGCAATTCTTTTACGATAATTTTTTTACGATTAGATGAGCTGAAGAATTCCAATCCACTCTTTTAGAGATTTGTCTGTGTTTCTTTCTTGTTTATTTGTACGCACTACACAGGTCGCATGGTTCAACCAATTAACATGGAACTGTATCGTTTTGGGGCTAAATCGGTTGGACCACTTTTGAGACACAATATCACATATCTTCGAAAAAGCTCGTAAGATTAAGCCGGGCGGGAAATTCTCGGCAAGAACTACAAAATTTTACTGAATGTAAACACATAAACGATACACATTACTACAAATTTTCATTCAAATCAGACTGGCAGTTTAAAAGAAAATAATTCAATAGGCCTACATGTTTTTTATATTATGAAATAGCTAGAAATGATAGTTACCCAGTATTCAGAACCAAACAGGTTGCATGTAGTAGAATGTTTCTCATTCAAAAACCAAAAATATACAGTAAACCCTTGTTGATCCAAACGCGGTTGATCCAAACTTTGATATATTTCAAACTTGTAGTCGGTCCCCGGCTGAAGGTAGAGGCATTTCAAATTTCAATGTTAATTCATACGGTTAATCCAAATTCCAGCTAAACCATAATTCAAACTAATATTTCGACTCTTCAATTGCTTCAAAACTGTTTTCGGATTGGACAATTCGAAATAGTTCAAGTGAATTCCCTGAATTAGTCACTCATCATGTTTCCAATTTCCATCCTTTTATTCGACGCGTAAGAAAAGGCCGACGCACGTAGAACTTTATCTGTCATCCGGCCGAACGGGTCCAACCTTGACAAACACAACATCATATGCAGTGATCGGAACGTTCATTCGTTGCACCATCGACTCGGAACGGCCGAGCGCCAATAGAAGCGGGTGAATAAGAATACGATCGCGCGTCGGCAGTGAGATTATGAAACACAATCAGTACGTATCCTGGGCTGGTCGCATAGCTTCCTCTCGCGCGCAATACAAAATTGACTAAATTCTAAGCGGGAATAATGATGATTTTCGTGGAAAAAGAGTTTTTTGATTGATCCAAATTTGTATGAATCACTTTTTTTCCTTCCATTTCGGATTCACTATAAGCCTATATCCTTGTTAAATATTTAGATTTTAGTCGATTTCTCTAATGTCAAATTCCCACGTTTCCAGTCACAACTGAAAGCAATAGACCGTAATGCTTAATCCAAATTATTATAAATCAAAATCTTTTTTTAGGTCCCTTCCATATTGGTTAAGAAGGGTTTACTGTAGAGTTGCCAGTTCGATATGAAAACTCATATCGATTATCGTTTACTTGACATCAGTTATTATCGTATTACATCGATATTTTTTCTCCTAATCGATAATCGTATCGAATGTCAAAATATCGTATCGCATCGGAAATCTTGTGTTACAAATTGCGGTCTAAGCAGCTGTGTTGATTGATTCATTGACAAGTGGTTGACCTTGGACTACGTGCGGGAGCTCGGTCCTAGCAGGGAGGCGCACATGGCCGGTTCATCCAAACTGCACGCCTACACTTTAATACTGTACTATACAAATGAAAAACATTTTTTTCATCATTCAAATTTTTAAAATTAAAATGTTGATTTTTGGGGTCCTTTGAAATTCGAATTAACGAGGGTTTACTGTATACAGTTCATTTTTTTTGTACTTAATATGTCATGCATGGACCTAATCCTATTTTTCCATTTGAAACTTCGTGAAATGGCATTCACGCATGATATTATGTCAAAAAACTCATAACACCGCCAAACACCGAAATGTGAAAACATGGAAACGAAAAACACTAGATCATAACACCGTTTACAAACACCTCTATTTATAGGTTAAAGTGCGTCGCAGTCTGTACCAGTGTACTGTACCTCATATAAAACCCTGAACCCAACTGCGCGATAGGTCCAAGTCTATATTTTTGTTTCTTGCGCATATCAACTCTGACGTCATTGCAAACAGCGTTTCTTATTGGCTTTCGAGTGCCCAATAGAAAACAAGAACTTTCGCGCCATATATACTGATCGGAGCAATTACATAAAGGGTAAAAATAGCAAGTTTGAAAAGGAAAGAATGTTCATTTCGATAATTGAAAATAATCATATTAATATCGTATCGCCGAGATTGAATCGATTATCGTATCGTTTGAAAAAATATCGATCTAAATCGATATATCGATTTAGATCGATATATTATTGTTGGCAACCCTAGTTTACTGTATAGCCTTGTGGAACATTTAGATTTCATAGTCGATTTCATTATTGCTCAATTCCCACATCTCCAGTCACAACTGCAAGTGATAGACCGTACTACGGTACCGTCGACGTGTTACAAACCTCGGGATCTTCCAAGTATTCGTCGTACCAGTCCCAGAGATCAGCGGGGGGCTGCGTGTATCTGCAAGGAGCAATCAAACGTGAGTACATACATTGAACGATATCCGAACACTAGTATAATATCAACTCAAATGTATAATATCAAGTTATCAAAAAATGAGAAAACCTTGAAAGCACACATCTGGTAGTCGACAGGAGTGAAAATGTTGAATTGCAAATGAAATTGAAATCGTGAGGAAAATATCAAAGTCGTAAACCAATCTGGGCAATCGACGACTAGCGATGAATGTGGCTTATTAATCGGCCATTTAGATTAGAGCTCGAGATACCCTGATTGGAGATTTAAAAAGTCCCCCTTATAGACATCCCACTTGATTGGAGGTTATATTTTCTCACGTCAAGGGGACAAGAACACGAAAGTAGTCAATTGTGTAAAATCTCGAAGCATTACAGTGAACCATCTTCAATTCGAAATTCAAAGGACCAAAAAAAAATAATTGAAATGATGAATGTTTGAATTGGGCCGATCAAAATATTTTTAGATTGAGCTTATCAAAGCTCTCAAAGGATTCGAACATCTTGACGGGGCCTTGCGTGGCCCCGTGATCTTCAGGGCTATTATCAGGAACAACTTATTTCCTTCCAGCAGTGTCACCCATAGCAATAAGGTCTGGAGTGAAGGTCCAGACCAAGTCCGGACTGTCTTGGTTAAGCGGAAGTATTTTGATGACAAGGGTACCTACATGGAGGGAGTACTGAGCGTTGCATTTGTAGGCCTATTGCATTCCACTTCATTTTCTTGCACTTTCCTCCTTATCTAGTGTCTTCTTTTTTTTCATTTTATATAATCTTCTCTTACTTTTCTCTTTCTTTGCCCGCTTCCTTCATATGCTTGATTCATCCACAAACGTTGAGAACACGGACATGAACATGAGCGCAAAATGACATCGCTGACAACGCGCCGTGAACCCTAACTGTAAGGCAGCACACCAAATCCTCGAAAACTCATATCTTAGAAGACCCACATCTTAGAAAACCACATCTTAGAAAACCCACATCTCCGAAAAAATATTTGTCCGACAGTTCGTGCTCAAATCTTCGAAAACCCACATCTCAGAAAACCCAAATCTCAGAAAACCCACATCTCCGAAAACCCATCCGTCCGACACTTTGTTTGCTCGAGTGCTCAAATCTCAGAAAATCCACATCTCCGAAAACCCATTTGTACGACACTTTGTTTACTAGAGTGCTCAAATCTTCGAAAACCCATATCTCCGAAAAGGCGTGGCGCGTGCGACTGATGAGCGGAGCTTCAACAGTACAGTCTTTGCCTACATGGTCATGGTCGGCATCAGTCCGTAAACATGTTTGGAACCGAGTTCAAAATCAGTATGAGATCCATATTTAAATGAATTGAAACATGAAACATAATATATTATAATTATATGACCATTTCAGTCCATATAACAATGTTCCCACGTCTGGCCTTTGGGGCACCCTCATGGCACTATGAATCTCGCCCAAGCTCTCCGAGATGAACATTTGTTGCCCACATCTAGTGATCAGGGCACCCTTAGGGCACTACCCCTCACACCCTAACATGCATGCAGACACTAATAAGGATGCCGGAATCTAGCCACTTAGGCACTACCCGTCACGTCCGAACGATCCTGCCTGCCAGGTGCCCAGAGGGCGGAGTTTTCATGTTGCCAGCGGTATATATGTCCTGTTCGAGCCCTTAAACTGCCGTTAACCATCCTACCCACAACTATCTTGCCAGCAAGTCGCCCATATGGACATTGAATGGGCGTATTTCAAACTACCCACAACCCACAAAACGCCACTAAATTTACTACTGGCCCTTAACTCGCCCACATTCGACCGCAACATTTTGTTTGCTGGGTCTACTGGATAAGTGTGCGGGGAATTCACTGATTCGCTGGTTTGAGAAGAAGAAAAAGCAAAAGACTGCAAGATATGGCTGGGATGGGATCTTTGAGACGGTAATTGATTATATCATGGAAAGCATGGTTGATCATCAATAGAGAGAGGGAATAAATGAAAAATGGAGGGCACATTCTTTCTCAATTTATATTTATTAATTAACTTTATGATGAATTTCATTTCTTTTTTCATATTGGGTTTTAACGACGCACTATACTGATGGCTACGATCTATTGGCGTCGGTGGATGATGAATGAGATGATGGGATGATGAGATGGAAGGTTATTTTACTAGGTGTTTTGGTTGGTGGGAAGAAGTCGGTCGTAGCCTGTTGTTAAGGAACCATCCCAGTATCAACTTGAACGACAGAGGGAAACCACGAATAACCCCTCAGGATGGTCGACCATGGCGGGAATCGAACCCCGGTCTCCCGAATGACGGTTCAGTGTGTTACCACTCGGTCACACGTCTCGGTTTGAACTTACTTTGCAAGATCTTGTTATTTAAATATTAAAATTAGTCCCTATACTTGAACAGTGAATACACATGCGAGTACTTTCAATGTCATTTCAAAACCATGGTGATTTCTCAATAGCCAGTTCCCCATAGCAGCCAATGAGAATCGACGATTCAATAATGAATACAAATAAAAGAGTATTCAACGAAAATAAAGAAGCATCTTCCAGTTGAGCATTGTAAATTCAGCCTTGAAAATGTGTTTCGAAATAAACATAACGTCGGTGAACCAAAAGAAAATGATTTGTTTGAGTTCTATTAATTAATTATTACAAGTTACCGCAGAGAGAAAAACGGGATGAAATATATATACATATATACCGGTAAATATATATATATATATATATATATATATATATATATATATATATATATATATATATATATATATATATATATATATATATATAATTTGATATAATAAATATAATGAATATAATATAATAAATATAATAAATTAAATATAATATAAATTTAATTCAAAATTCATTCAATTTGTAATAAAATTTTCTCAATTATTTATTTTCTATTATATAACGAATTCATTGTTCATTATGTGGAAAAAAACTGACAATTCATCGATAATGGCCGACTATTTGAATCAAATTGATTGATTCGCAAAAATGTATTTTAAAACAAAATGGCCGCCTCAATTTGAGCAAACTTTATTTGTTGCAGTTACGTATGATTATCTAAATGAGATTTCGTTGAGTTTACATCTTTAACTCCTGAACCCTGTTCACTAGATCTGATTAATGAAATTTGGCATTAATTTAAATTCAATCACAAAAACATAGCAATTTTTGTCCGATTATTCTGATTTATTCTGGTGTCATGTGAAACATTTTTGTCATGATTTTACAATAAAATGTAGGAATGTGGTTTACTGACAACGGCCAATAAAAAATAAATAAGATTTTCATGAAAATTCGATTAAAAACAAAATGACGACTTCGATTTGAGCAAACTTTTTTGCATTCAATTTAAAATTTCAAGGCAATCAAAATTCAACGAAAAAATTTTCTGTTACAATTTGTTTGAGACTAAAACTTAGTTTGACTGGAGTAGTACTGTATCATTTGGGTATTTCCGTCAACGTTCGGCTGTCAGACGTAACCGAAGGGATAGGTTTTGTCCAGATAGTACTACCTCAATACAGAATAATATAGGCAACGAAATGAGCACTTATTACGACGTAAAGAAGTACAGCACTGGACCAAAAAAAAAAAAAAATTTTTTTTTGGAAATATCGATTTTTTGATTTGAGAATCGTTTTACATCAGAATCGATTCATAATCGATTCATCGATGTTATCCCTAATATATATATATACGTATATATATATATATATATATATATATATATATATATATATATATATATATATATATATATATATATATATATATATATATATATATATATATATATATATATATATATATATATATATATATATATATATATATATATATATATATATATATATATATATATATATATATATATATATATATATATATATATATATATATATATATATATATATATATATATATATATATATATATATATATATATATATATATATATATATATATATATATATATATATATATATATATATATATATATATATATATATATATATATATATATATATATATATATATATATATATATATATATATATATATATATATATATATATATATATATATATATATATATATATATATATATATATATATATATATATATATATATATATATATATATATATATATATATATATATATATATATATATATATATATATATATATATATATATATATATATATATATATATATATATATATATATATATATATATATATATATATATATATATATATATATATATATATATATATATATATATATATATATATATATATATATATATATATATATATATATATATATATATATATATATATATATATATATATATATATATATATATATATATATATATATATATATATATATATATATATATATATATATATATATATATATATATATATATATATATATATATATATATATATATATATATATATATATATATATATATATATATATATATATATATATATATATATATATATATATATATATATATATATATATATATATATATATATATATATATATATATATATATATATATATATATATATATATATATATATATATATATATATATATATATATATATATATATATATATATATATATATATATATATATATATATATATATATATATATATATATATATATATATATATATATATATATATATATATATATATATATATATATATATATATATATATATATATATATATATATATATATATATATATATATATATATATATATATATATATATATATATATATATATATATATATATATATATATATATATATATATATATATATATATATATATATATATATATATATATATATATATATATATATATATATATATATGTTGTTTCGTATGTTCTCGCGGTCGAATGTAGATGTTGAACTCTTTTCTCGGGACAACCACGTTTGCTCTTTTGGATACAGTTGTTGGATCTGAAAAGATCCGTTGCTCCGACGTTTCGACAAGATCGCACTTGTCATCTTCAGGGATTCGTGTTGGTCAGCAGGCTGAGTGGAACCGAATGGCGAAAGCTCTCTCCGCTCCCAGGTTATAAACCCTCCGCTGTGATGCTTCCGCTGCGTCCTGCTGCGTACTCGGTTGTCATTGGTCGGGGCGCTCGGCCAATGGCCGCGCGCGCTTTCGTCTGGCTCCGTGTGCTGAGCTCAGTCTCTCTCAGGTCAGCGTCCGGTGTGTGTCTCGTCACAGTATGTCCTACGGTCGCGGCATCCGTGACTCCCGGGCATGCTGACCGTAAGCGGCGGGTGGTGGCTTCACTGCTGGGCACATCTTTCTTCCTACGTCTGTCTATTCTCATCGGCGGTACCGTCGTTTTGGCCGGGGGAGAAGTAGGCAGTACGCGCTGGCTGACGAGTAGAGGCTTCCATGTGGCTGGTAGTCGCAGGGCGTCATCTCGAGTATTTATCGTGTGTAGCCTCTTTTCAATTTCGACTGCTTCCCTGTAGATCCGGGGGCGTTCGTGGTCATCCTGGCTATAGTTCTCGCGTTGTCAAAATCTATCCAGTGGTTTTCTGTCGATGCGTGGAGTGCGAGTGCCGACGAGTGATCTTGGCGTCTGATTGATGACCGGTGTTCGTCTAGGCGGGCCGAGATCTTACGATTGGTGCGGCCTACATAAGTTTGCGCGCAAGACCCGCACGGCACTTCATATATGCCATGTGACTCGAGAGGCACAGAGTCTTTCACTCCTCGCAGCATGGATGATATTTTTCTGTCAGCTCTGAAGACCGTCTTCACGTCATGTTTTCTTAGAAGACGGCTTATTCGATCGGTAGACCCCCGCACATACGGGAGATAGGCTGTCGGTCTCTTATCCTCTGGTTCACATGATTCGTCGTTTTTCCGAGGTTCATGGTTGAAGGCTCTGTTGATGGTATAGTGCGAGAAGCCGTTCGCTTCTAGAGCAAGCCGTAGTTGTCTCTTTTCCGCGTCTATGTGGTCTCGATCAGCGATTCGTGTTGATCGGATGGCGAGGGTGGTGGCAACTGAGGCTAGTTGAGACGGATGGTGGTGTGACTCGGCGTTGAGGTACCGATTGGTGTGGGTAGGTTTTCTGTATACAGTGTGGCCCAAGTGTCCATCCGGTCTCTTCATCACTAGCACGTCGAGGAACGGGAGTCGTTGCGATTCTTCAACTTCCATGGTGAACTTGATTTTCTCGTGACTTCCGTTCAGATGTAGTAAGAACTTCTCAAGTTCGGCTCTCCCATGCCGCCAGATAACGAAGGTGTCATCCACATATCTCAGCCACATAGTGGGCTTGAGAGGGGCAGACTCGAGTGCGCGTACTTCTAAATCCATCATGAAAATGTTGGCTATGACCGGAGACAGTGGTGAACCCATGGGCGCTCCTTGGACTTGCTTGTACATTTGCCCCTCGAACCTGAAGTAAGTGTTGTTCAGACAGTGTTCCACAAGGTCTGAGATCTGTTTGGATGGCTTGATTTGAGATCGCATAATGTCGAGTGCCTCAGTGATTGGTACATTGGTGAACAGTGACACCACGTCGAAGCTGACGAGCAGATCTTGCGGCTGGATGGTTACGCCTTGTATTAACTCGATGAAATGTTCTGCGTTGCGGACGTAGGATGAAGCTGTTTCGGTATGAGGCTGGAGATGTTTTGCTAAATGTTTAGCGAGGAGTTGCACTGGAGAGCCCACTGAGCTGGCAATGGGCCGTAATGGAGCACCCTCTTTGTGGATCTTGGGAAGCCCGTAGATCTTGGGGCAGCGTGAAGACTTCTCCCTCGGTATGAGGTATTTCTTCACATCCACGTCCCAATTGGTCTTCAAGATCTCCGCCTTGGTGATTTTCTCCAGGTATGTCGTCGGGTCCTTATCGTGTGGTTCGTAGGCTGGATCGTCGAGCAGGGCATGCATCTTCGCGCTGTAGTCGGTCGAGTTCACCACCACCGTTGCGTTTCCCTTATCTACTCTTATGCTACTCTTCCCACCAAAGATGCTGAGACTCTGCGTCAACAAACGTGCGCAGTACTTTCGCAAG